>PVJH01011272.1:56175-69627 GCA_004026705.1 Nesogale talazaci | reverse complement strand
ATCTTTATTTTCTTCAGAACCAATAACCTCAGCCATATTTTTCCTCCTCCCTCACCTACACACTTCCTATTATCATATCCACATGTAAAAAATTTGTCACATAAGGTACTTGTATTTCTACCTGAGGAAGGCCCCTTAATTCTGAATGCCCCTGAACCACTTCCACCTTGGCTTATACTCCCTCAGCCCTGTCTACCAGCAGTCTTCCACTTCTCTCTTGGCTCTACATGCTGCTGGTGTTTTTACTGATTGGATTAGGAAATCCCAGAATGCACCACTCATAGTAACGAAGATGATTTTAAGTAAGACAATTCCTCTTTCACTGTATTTACCTATTCCAATAAGAAAATTGAGGAGCCCTGGTGGCATACTAAATTTCAGGGTGGGTTGTAAAATGCAAGATCAATACTTTGAACCCACCAGTTGCCCCATGGGAGAGAGATGAGACTTTCTACTAGCACTAAGATTTACAGAGGCTGGTCCCCCTCTGTCCTAAAATTGCCACCATGAGTCAGAGTGACTTAATGGCAGTCAGGTTGGTTTGGAATCTAAGTAATACAGTTTAGAAGAGTAAGATTAACACATTAAACTCAGATATCACACAACATTATTTGCTGTTAAATTTGTCAAAAATACATAATATATTTATATATTGTGATTAGAACTGCATGAGCCCCCAATAAAATGATTTTTCAATTGTGAAAAATACATTGGGCATCAATTTAAGTACTCCCTTAACATAAGAACACTTTGTTCTAACAATATAGCATTCTTTGTAATTATTTTTTTTTAATTTTAATAATTTTATTGGGGGCTCTTACAGCTACTACCACATTCAGTACATCATTTGTATCAAGCACATTTGCACACATGCTGCCACATACATTTCCAAACATTTTCCACTTGAGCCCTTGGTACAAGCTCCTCTTAAAAAAAAAAAAAACTCCCCTTTCCCCTCCCCCCCTTTTTTTAAATGAGTCATTTTATTGGGGGCCCATACAACTCCCATCACAATCCCTAACAACATCAGTTGTATGCAGGCCACTTTTACACACCCATTGCCATCATCATTCTTAAAACATTCTCCCTCCCTCCAGGCCTCCATTATCAGCTCCCTATATTACCCTTCCTCCTCACCTTCCCCTTGAACCCTTAGAAATTTACAAATTATTTTTTTCATCCTGTAACTGTAAAATGTGTCCCAAGACTCACTTCCCTGTCGTCCATGTCCCAGAAAGGAGGCTACGTGTAGATCCCTGAAGTTGGTCCTCCCTTTCTATTCTTCCATCCCTCCTGGTATTACCACTCCTATTACTAGTCTTGATGGATCATCTAGCCTAAGTTTCTCATGTTTCCAACTTCACTGTACATTGCCTGGTCTAGCTGGATTTATGTGGTAGAATTGGGGTCATGATAGTGGGTGGGAGGCAGCATGGGAACTAGAGGAAGGTTGCATATTTCATAGCTCTTACCCTGTATCTTAACTGACTCATCTCCTCCTTGTAACCCCTCTGCCAAAGGATGTCACCTCACCTATTGATGGGCTTTGGGTCCCCAATCTGTACTCCCCCTCATTAATAATAATATAATTTTAGCTCATTGATGCCTGACACCAGATCCCTTCACCACCTCATGATCACACAGACTGGTGTGCTTCTTCCGTGTGGGCTTTATTGCTTCTGAGCTGAATGGCTGCTTGTTTACTCAAGCCTTTAAGACCCCAGATGCTATATCTTTTGGTAGCCGGGAACCATCAGCTTTCTTCACCACATTTGCTTATGCACACATTTGTCCTCAGAGATCATATCAGGAAAGTGAGCATGCAAAGTTGTGCTTTTGAGTTCTTGAAGCCTGATATCTCATCCCTTTGACACCTCATGATTCCACAAGCTAGTGTGCTTCTTCCATGTGGGCTTTGTTGCTTCTGAGCTAGATGGCTGCTTGTTTACTTTCAAGCCTTTAAGACCCCAGATGCTCCATCTTTTGATAGCCGGGCACCATCAGCTTCTTCACCACCTTTGCTTATGCACACATTTGTCTTCAGTGATCATGTCGGAAAGGTGAGCATCTTGGAATGCCAATTTAATAGAACAAAGTGTTCTTGAACCGAGGAGAAACTTGAGTGGAGGTCCAATGCCCATGTTGTCCTACTACTAACCCTATAAGTATACACATTAATCTCTTTCCCCATTCTCACTTATAAATATATGCCCCCATGTACATACCTGTATTTGAACCTCTATAATGTTCATTATCCCCCAGTTCCTTCCTCTATTTCCATTTGCTTCCCTCTTGTCCCACTATCATGCTCACTCTCCCTTTGGGTTTCAGTATTTTTTCTCTGTTACATTAGTCTTAATCAATCCCTATTGGCCTTCTCTCACCCACCTTGTCCCTGCATGTGTATCAATTGTTATTCCCTTTTTCCTGGGCTGGTCGACATCACCACCTTTCCCCCTCTTCCCCCTCTTCAATGTCCCCTACCCTGGAGCCATCAGTCCTGTCATTTTTGCCTCCAATCTCTTTGTCCAGTCTATCTTGTCTAGATAGACCTGTAGAGGTAGCAACATTGTACTTATTTATAATTATTTATAATTACTTATTATTATTTATAATGACTTATAATGTCTCCTTGTCTCTAAATAGGTTATCTTTGTACCACCAGCATCTAACATGGTGTCTGATAAACAGCAGGTATTCAATAATGGTTCACTACATTGGATTGAATTGAGTAAATTGGAAACAAAGATTAAAATCTCCCAGAAACAAATCTGCATTTAAAAGACAAGGTACAAAGGTACCTGGCCTAGTAAGCTATGCCCACTAATGAGCTAAACCTCCTCTAAATGGAAGGGCACCAAGACAATACTTCCAGGGGAGAGCAAAGTCCCTGAGGTACTTACACAACATCTGCACTTTTACCACAGATTCTCCGGGCTTTTAAATGATTTGATGTAATGCAATGAACATAGAGTCTGAAGCCCTGGGATTCAAGTCCTGTGTGTCTCTGACATTTCTCTTATTTTCACCATGTAAAGTATCTAGTACAGTGCCTGCCATACAGCAAGTCCTTTTAGAAAAGTAATGGCACATCAGTCAAGCTCACACCCACTGCCGGCAAGTGGATTCACACTCATAGCAACTCACAGGCAGCGTGGACCTGCTCGGTGGGCTTCTGAGACTGTGAATCTCTATGGGGGCCAAAAGTCTCGTCCTCCTCCTAAGGATAAGGGTGGTCAGTTTGAACTCCTGACTTTTCTGTTACCAACCCAATGAATAAACCACCCTGCTATCAGCACGCCTTTATCATTACCATGCGAGGAGCACAGGAGGCAAATATGATGACAAAGCATGAAAATTAAAGGTAGCAGGTAAACAACTTCTTGCTAGTTCTGAGAGCCAAGGCCTATGGCTAGTAATGACCATTTATCCATTTTCAGGGACCCAACCAAGAAATCAAAGTCCTCCCCCCCCCACAGGTATAAAATGGCACTGTTCCTCATGATACAAGACTTAGATATCTCTGCATAACCTTGATGAATATCAACATGGAATCAACATTTATATGTGTAGTCTAGGAAAGGGAAACTTATTAAGGAAGAAAGGGGGTTAATTAAATGTCACCCTAATATTTTTACATTTAAAACAAGGAAACTGATAATTCTGGGGGGACATGGGAGATGTGGAGGTGGGGGAAAGGAGGTGGCATTGACCAACCAAATCAGTGACAAAGTGGGTGTGAGAGGCCTGATAGGTACTGATCAAGAGTAATGTAGCAGAGAGAACTTAGTGAAATCAAATGAAAGTAAAAGAAAAGAGAAGAAAGAACTGGGAGGTCAAGGGCATTTATAGGGTCTACATAGGTATATACATAGGTAAATATACTTTTATATGATGATGGGGAAATAGAGCTAGGTACATATACATATAGGGTTAGTATTAAGACAGCAGATGGGCATTGGACCTCCACTCACGTACTTCAAAAACAAGAACACTTTGTTCTATTAAATTGGCATTCCAAGATGCTCACCTTTCCAACACGATCACTGAAGAAAAATGTGTGCAGAAGCAAAAGTGGTGAAGAAAGCTGATGGTGTCTGGTTATCAAAAGTTACAGTGTCTGGAGTCTTAAAGAAAGAAAATAAGCGGCCATCCAGCTCAGAAGCAACAAAGCCCACATGGAAGAAGCACACCAGCCTGTGTGACCATGAGGTGTCAAAGCGATCAGTTATAAGGCATCAAAGAACAAAAAATCATATCATTGTGTGCCCACCTTCCTGATTGTTGAAGACAATGTGTGCATAAGCAAATGTGATGAAGAAAGCTGATGGTGCCCAGCTATCAAAAAATATAGCATCTGGGGTCTTGAAAGCTTGAAGGTAAGCAAGTGACCATCTAGCTCAGAAGCAAGAAAGTCCACATGGAAGAAGCACACCAGCCTGTGTGACCACAAAATATTGAAGGGATCAGGTATCAGGCATCAAAGAACTAAAAATTTTATCAGTATAAATGAGGGGGAGTACAGATTGGGGACACAAATCCCATCTGAAGGTTAAGGGACATCCCCTTGCCAAAGGTGGCAGGGAGGAGATGAGCCCGTCAGGGTACAATGTAGCAACAATGAAACATGTAACTTTCCTCTAGTTCTTAAATGCTTGCTTCCTCTACCCCCTGGCTCCTGCCCACTATCATGATCCCAATTCTACCTTACAAATCCGGTAGACCAGGGAATGTACACTGGTACAGCTAGAAACTGGAAACATGGGGAATCCAGGTCAGATGATACCTTCAGGACCAGTGGTGAGAGTTGATATGAGTGCTACAGCAAAGTGAAGTGAAAAAAGCAGATGGTGCCCAGCTATCAATTGGAATAGTGTCTAGGGTCTTAAAAGACTTGTATTCAAACAAACAGCCATCTAAATGAGAAGTCAATTAAATCCATATGGAAGAAACACATCAACTTGTGTGATTCAAAGATGACAATAACAAAATTCAAATATGACAAAGACCAAAGCATCAGAACCTAAATTGCAGACACCCAATTTGTAGAAGGCTATGGAGGACAGTGGGAGCCCAAAACTCATCCAGCACAGCAGTTCTCAACCTGTGGGTCGAGACCCCTTTGGGAGGGGGGTCAAATGACCCCCGATTCATAACAGTAGCAAAATTGCCATTATGAAGTAGCAACAAAAATAATGTTATGATTGAGGGGTCACCACAACATGAGGAACTGTATTAAAAGGTTGCAGCATTAGGAAGGTTGAGAACCACTACACTAGCAGATCCCCTCTATCCACAGGCAAGGGTCTCAAACAGTTTTACTGTCAGATAGAGATAATGGGAATTGTGATTATACTGGACTGAATCTGATCCTTGGTTGATTGATCTCCCTCTTGACCTAATCTGAAATTGTTGCAGGTACAAGAATTTTTGCTTGTTTCATGGACAAAATTTTTCCCCTGGCCTTTCAAATACTGATGGTAGTCTTTTCCTTCTTACTCATTATTTGTATTTTGATCCTTGTATTATTATTTTATTCTTACTATTTTGTCTCTGTTTTTTATTGTTTCTGCTGTGTCTTCCAGTTTGTAGAGTACAGAAGGAGCAGACACATAGAGATAAAAACTGAGGAAAGGGTTTATAGAGGAAGAAGGGGAGGATATAGGAAAGAGGGAGGATGAAGGAGTTGGGGGAGCAAACAATGTATGCAGTGGGGGGCAGGGAGCACTCAAACTGATGGTGATTATACTACTCATTTCAAAAATGATTTAACCATGGGGGGAAAATAAAATGTTCAAAAATGGATTGTGGTAATGATTATATAATTCTTGATATGACTGAGTTTTTTAATTGTCTGATGTGTAGATTACATGCCAATAAGGCAATGAAAATGGAATAAAATATAAGGAATTGTTATTGACTTTGTGGTAGAATTATCTCATTCTTGTGAGAGACACAGTTTCCATTTCTAGACAATGCATCTAATGTCCAGCCTCCAACCCCCACCCAATAGCCCTTTGTCTGCCAGTAGAGGCTTGCACTGCGTTATGATAGTGAACAGATTTGGGTGAAACTTCCAGATTAAGACAGATGAGAAGGAAAGGTCTGGTGATCTATCTTGAAAGATCAGCTAGTGAGAGTCCTATGGCTCATGACAGTCTGTCCTCAACAGTAATAGAGATGGAAGAGGACTGCGCAGCATTTTGCTCCCTTGTGCCTGGGATCCCCATGAGTCAGGGTCTAATACCAGGCTAGCTAACAGCAACTAAGATGTCATACACACAGTTTGGGGGAGGTTTTTTGGTTCTGTTCATATTTTACTACTTTGTATGTGAGGGGAAGTGAAAAGAATATTAGAAATGCAAAACTATAAACTTCCCAATCATGTCACTTCTGAAATAAACGCTAGAGTTGAATTTTATAAAAGGGAGTTTCAGATCCATTGTAGACTTCTTAAAAAAAAAGGGGAGGGGCAGATGTTAATAGGAGCTTTAGATTTGTAAAATCCAAGTAGCACCTTGTCTCCTCTGGAAAGTTTTCCACAGCTGCTGCTCCTAGAGGAGCTTTACAAAGTTCTTGGGAAAATCTCACATCTGGAGGGAGGGGGATGGGGGGAAATGAGATGATACTAAGGGCTCAAGTAGAAAGAAAAGATGATGGTGGTAACAAAAGTACAAATGTGCTTGACACAATGAATGGATACATGAACTGTGATAAGAACTGTAAGAACCTCCAATAAAATGATCGAATAAGTAAATAAATGAAAATCTCTCATCTTCATGGCAGCTCTGAACCACTTCTGCGATTTCTATTGTGGCTGTTAATGTACCGTCAAGTGAATTCTGACTCCCAGCAACCTCCAAGGGAAGAGAGAACTGCTCCCTAGATACCAGAGCAGAACAAGTCTTCCTGGGAGCTGATTGCGAGATCACTCCTGGCAGAACCACTGACTGGATTCAAACCACGGACTTGGCAGCGAATGGCCAAGTGTTTAATCAATGCACTACCAAGTCTTGCTACTTCTGCAGTTAGTGTAAACAACATTAATTTATACTTACTGATACTAGTGATATGCAGATGACACAACCTTGCTGGCAAAAAAGCAAAGACGATTTGAAGCTCTTACTGATGGAGATCAAAAATACAATCTTCGGTACAGACTACACCTCAATATATGCATCACACTTCAACATAAAGAAAATGGAAGTCCTCTCCCAACTGGGGCAATAAACATCATGATAAATGGGGAAGAGATTGAATTGGCAAGGATTTCATTTTACTGGGCTCTAAAATCAAAGCTCATGGAAATAGTAGGCAAGAAATCAAGTGATGTATTCCATTGGGCAAACTGCTACAAAAGAAACCCAAAACATCTCATTAAAACATTAAAAAGTGAGGACATCACTTTGAAAACTAAGGTGAGTTCTGACACAAGCTTTATTTTTAATTGCTTCATATGCATTCAAAACCTGGATAATGAATAAAGAAGACAGAAGAGTGAATGCCTCTGAATTATTCAAAGAATACTGAAGATGCCATGAGTTGCCTCTCTAAAATGTCGAAAGCAAGCAAGAATATTACTGGAGGACTATGGTATGCCCCATCCACACCATGATATTTTCAATTGTCTCAGATGTCAGAGTTGGATACTAAGTGAGGAAAGACTGAAGAAGAATCAAGGCATATGATTATAGTGTTGGCAGGGAATATTGAAAGAGCCATGGGCTTCTGCCAAGAGAACAAGCAGAACTATCTTGGAAGAAGTACTTCCAGAATGTTCCTTAGAGTCAAAAATGGTGACACTTCATCTCACATACTTTGGACATGTCAGGAGAGACCAGTCTTTGGAGAACGACATGAAGTAAAGGGGAAGCAAAAAAGAGAAATTCCCTCAAGAAGGATTGACATGGAAGCTGCAAACATGGGCCAGAACATAACGGCAAACTTGTATGGCTGGAACAGGACCCGGCAGTGTTTCCTTCTGGTGTACACAGAGCCATTACGAGCAGGAACCGATTCCATGACACCTGACAGTCGCAAAAACAGCACTACAGGTTTCCGAAACAGACCGTCTGTGTTAGAATAAGCATGGACAGAATGGCAGCATTTTACCAGGTATAACAAGGCCCTGGTTATGTGTGTGTGTGTGTGTGTGTGTGTGTGTGTATGTGTGTGTGTGTGTGTGTATAGCAGGTCAGTGAAAAAAAGACTATGCTCAATATTGACCTCAATATGATGACAATATTGGGCTCAAACATAACAATGTTTGTGGGGACAGAGAAGGACCCAATAGTGCTTAGTTTCACTATAGAGTTTTTTAAAAATTGAATTCAAAGATAATTGATTTTCTGTGAACCTTTAAAAGTCATTTCTACATACCATTGTTATGAGTCAACATCCATTTAATAGCACTAGCAACAACAATCAAACTCTGAAAATAAATCTCCATTGTTTCCTAACCAAGGTCAGATCAAGACCTCTAGAGACCCTACAGGATGAAAAGATTATGGTACCTCTACCCACCCACATGTAACTGAAAATAAAAACAACTTACTGGACTGTAAAGCACCAAATACACACACACATGTATTCTAAAATAAAAACACCTTCTGTGTTAAAACATTTAGGGAAGTTCATTCAGGGCACCAATACCTCTCTCATGTTTTCTTCTCCATACTGCCCAGGCATGCATGAGAGAATGGGGTGGCAAAGAGAGACAGAGACAGGAAATATGTATGCCTGATTTATAAGGCACTCAACTGAGTCCACATCTTAAACCTATTTCAAAATACTAATTATGAGCATGTACAATACAAAGTTTCAGAAGGGAATCAATAAATTTCCTACATTCATATTAACATTTTTTGTTCCCTTGAAAATGTCTAAATACTATTTCAGGTGTGGGGTAAAACAGTTTAACATAATATGAATAAAAGTCATGCAATGTATTGTTGAATGTTGTTATAATTGTGGTTGTGTATCATAGCCAAAGTGCAGTAAATGATTCCTAGCAAAATACTCATAAATATGTGAGAAGCAAAAGTTCTTTGCATTTTATTTCATTAGACTCCAACACTTGATAAAAGCAATAAGCACAAAATTATATTTGGATAACCCTTCCATAAATAACGTTTTCACAAGTCACAGAGTCTAGAATGTAGATGCTAATTACAGACTCAAATCAAAACCCCTTAAATTGCAATTAAACCAAAATATTTTCATTTATAATGTGATGCTTTTATTCATAGTAACAGACTTTAATATTTCCACAGAATTTTAATAATTTATATTTTTACATAAATGCTTCAGCTGACCTGTTTCCACTTTTGTATTTTTTAAAATATACAAGTACTGTATTTTGACATACCAGAGGAGATCTTTGCCTTGTAGTAAAAAATATGGGTATGCCTTGGGGAAAAAAGCATACAGAAATGAGAGCATTCTTGCGAATTATGTGTACAACTTATTATATGTAGGTTCTTCTCCATATCGTTCCAATTTTAGTATATGTGCTTCCAAAGCAAACACTATATGTAGGTTCTTTCAAACCATTTTTTAAACCATGACAATGCAGTGAAAATGCAAATATGGAAATAAAATTATTGAATAATTAAAAGACTGAATAATTCAGTAGTTTGTTATGTGATTGGATCCTGTTAGCCTTTTCTAAGGTGTGTCCAATTTAAATCCAAAAAAATTTCCTTGCAGTCGCTTTGGTCTAGGGCTTAGGATTTAAATAGGAAGCAAAGCATTTCTTGAGCAAATACTATTCTGGCTCTGTAGAATGACGGATGGTCTTTGCAAAGGCCCAGACTGGTTTCATCTTTCTTGAGATCCTAGCACTGATTTGTTTTTAGTCATGCGCAGTCAGTAAGGCCAGCAGGGGTAACAAGTGTTTGATGGATGATACTTGAGCCACATCTGTCACAGCTGCATTTTTTTAAAGTTATATACTAGACACTTTTATACGTGGATGTTTTTGGGCTTTAATTTTTGTTTCTAGTGATAGATCAAACTGCTAAAGCAATTAAAATGAAAAAACCTCCGAAAGCACTACAACCATACCGTCCTTCTGCTGCTTTGTAAGGGACGCCTTGGCATCACAGATTAAATAAACAACGGCACAGGGAGCACTATTAGGGCTTACTCTTTGTTCATGTCATATCTGGAAAGCTTAGAACATATCCCTTACCTTTTACCATATATTATCAATTGCAATTTGGTTCATCTTTTACAATCTGCAACAAGCCACAGAAGCTCTCTTTTGGTTGAGAAGAAATTTCAATGGGGTCAGGGAAAAGTGGAAAAACATTTCATTTATCCTATTGAAAAGAGACCATTCTAAATGGTTTCTGAGCACTTTTGCATTTTTTCCACACTGCAAATCAGCTCAGATATCTTAATCAGTGGCTAGAAACATATCCTTATCAGTAACACATTCATGAAAGATGTATGTGTTTGCACTGCAAAATGTTTGGCAAGGAATACAGTAAGGAGTTGGTGGAATAGCTTTGTGTTTCAGCTCTATTCATTTTGGGGATTTTTTATCATTTCTGTTCTATTTGGAAGGATAATAGACATACCAACAGGATGTCAGATTTCAGTGACTTGATTTCCTCTGTATGTAGCTACATACACTGAACAATGATCCAGGATGGAAGCCTACCGCTATACAGAAATGAAGAGGTGTGTGTGTGTGTGTGTGTGTGTGTGTGTAGAAATACACGTGTATCATTCTCGTGTCTTTCTAAATTTTCCTATTTGTGATACAGTCCTATGCAAAATTTCATGCTTTTCTGTTTTGACAACCTAAGCACAATCTAAACATTGTCTTAAAATATCATGAGCACCTTTTGACA
The DNA here is from genome assembly GCA_004026705.1 of Nesogale talazaci. Classification (NCBI taxonomy): domain Eukaryota; kingdom Metazoa; phylum Chordata; class Mammalia; order Afrosoricida; family Tenrecidae; genus Nesogale; species Nesogale talazaci. The sequence continues at coordinate 58,768 of PVJH01011272.1, read as the reverse complement.
ATTAATTTCTGCAGTCGATGGTCTTCTCAAACTGGGCAACTCCCCTTGGACCGTGGAGACCACAACAGCAGACTGTGTGAGTGAACGCGTGTGACAATTCATTAGTTGATCCCACAGCAACTCAAAGTGGCGGGGGATGTCAGGCCCTGCTCTGGCACTTCAAGACTAATGAGGGTCATTGCATATTCATAACCCCAAATACAGGCAGCTTCTTGTAAAAACTTTTGTCACCCAGGCTTCATGGCAAGAGCAAAGCACTACACTCTTCACGTCCTGGCACTTCCGCCAAGTGAGTGCAAGAGCAAGATTGACTGGTTTGCAACCCTGCTGGATGGGGAACTAAACGATGCTGCCCCAAGAGTGCTAAAACTATGCTTCGCTTGATTGTAAAGCCCCAGAGAAACAAAGAAACAAAACAGAGGCCGAGGTGAATGTGTGTCAATAGATAAACATACATGCATACTATACATTAAAAATTATGTGAAAAGTGAGTCTGCGGAGGTAAATTCAAAAAATCGAAAAGGGGCATAGGAAAGAAGCTACTGTATACATACATTCCTGTGGTGAGGTTCATGCAACATGGCAGGGGCCAGGCTAAACCCAGGGATACATATGGTAGCCAACTAAACAGTGGGGTTGGGTGAGGAAAAAAAGACATAAGTAGCCAAGGAAACAGGGTTGGTACCCAAGCAAGGGGAGGGTATTATTTATATCTCCACGGGGAAAGAGGGACTAGACTTCAACCTGGTGCTCCAAGACAGGAACACAACACACTGGCATGAAGCAGGGAACCAATGGAGAAGGCTGAGGGGCCGGGCCCATTACCAACTAAGTGTATAGCCACCTCCTCCCCCAGAAGAATTCATTTCAGAAGCCAGCACTGAAGTTTCAGCTCAGGGAGAGAGACGTGTCTGATCAAAGCACACAGGAGCAAACAAAGGGGACGTAAAAATGAGTGAAGCGCATCCTGGCCCACCAAGCCCTGAGGACAATATTTCTGCTCAGCAAGCCAACACACAAAGAGGCTCATAGAGCTGGCCCCACCATGAGACATGATGTTCCTCGCTGACGCATAGCACCACGGCCCCACCACACAAAGTCATGCGGGAACGCAAGAGAGCAGCAAGCGGAGCAGAGCAATGAAGTCCCCAGGAAGCACCAAAAATAGACTGTGGGGCCAGGCTTGGCACCCCATCCCACGTGATTGGAAAACACTTGTAAAGGACGATAAATAGACTTTGAACTATTTATAGGCTTTTTTTTGTCGTTGCCTTTTTGCTGTTGTTGTTGTTGTTCTTATTGTTGTAGCTATTGTTTTATTTTCTATTGTTGCTTTGTTGTGTTGTCTTGTGTTTGTGCATATTGCTGTCGCCACATGTCTATCTGGATGGGATAGACCAGATAAACAAGCTGGAAGAGAGAACAATATGACAAAAGTTCCAAGGGGACATGGGAGAGGAGGTGGTGGAAGAAAGGACGTAGGTATTCAAAAACCCCGAGACAAGGAAAAACAAGTGACTGAAAATCAATGGTGAGAAGGGTGTAGGAGGTCTGGTGGGCTTAATCAAGAGCAATGCAATTGCGACAAATTACTGAAAGCCAAATGAAGGCTGAATATGGTAGTGAGACAAGAGGAAAGTAAAGGAAAATAAAGGAAAGAAATAGGAGGCAAAGGACATTTATAGAGATCTAAATACAGGCATGTACATATGTAAATATATCTATATGACAATGGGGAAATAGATCTATGTACATATATTTATAAGTTTGGAAGTAAGGACACAGATGGACATTGGGCCGCTACTCAAGTACTCCCTCAACACAAGAACACTTTAATTATCCAGCACTTTGAGGTGCACACCTTCCTGACACGATCGCTGGTGACGAAGGGGGTGCATAAACAAATGTGATAAAAAAGCTCATGGTGCCCAGCTATCAAAAGATACAGCATCTGGGGGTTTTAATGGCTTGAAGATAAACAAGCATCCATCTAGCTGAAAAGCAAAAAAGCCCACATGGAAAAAGCACACCAGCCTGTGTGATCATGAGATGTCAATAGTATCAGGTATCAGGCATCAAAGACCCAGAGCAAAAAGTCATAATGTGAGTTGAGGGTTGGGGGGAGTGCAAAGTGGAGGCCCAAGGCAATCTGTAAGCAATTGGACATCCTCTTACAGAAGGGAGAAGGTGGGCCAGTCAGGGTGCAGTATAACAATGATGAAACATACAGCTTTCCTCTGGTTCTTTAATGCTTCCCCCACCACACACTATCATGATCCCAATTCTACCTTACAAATCTGGCTAGACCAGAGCATGTACATAGGTACAGATAAGAGCTGAAAACACAGGAAATACAGGACAGATAAACTCTGGACCAATATTGAAAGTAGCCATACCAGGAACTAAGGGAAAGGTGGGTGGAGAAAAGGGGAACCGTTCACAATGACCTACATATAACCCCCTCCCAGGGACAACAGACGAGGGGGTAAAGAGAGGCATTGGACAATGTAAGACATGAAAAAATAATATTAATTTGTAAATTATCAAGGGTTCATGAGGGAGGGAGGGAGGGAGGGAGGGAGGGAGGGAGGGA
>PVJH01011272.1:43182-56075 GCA_004026705.1 Nesogale talazaci | reverse complement strand
TAACATTTAAATAAGGAATTTGGCTTAGTGAATATTTAAAGTCACTAAAACGATCCAAGTCGATCCTTATCATGTTGAAAGAAAGACAGTGTACCCCAGTAAATGTGTCCTCGTGTTGCAGACACACTAGAGCCAATCTTAACAGAAACAAGTTTCTAAAATTGTCTGAAGTTCTCCATCACGATCAATACCACAGCTTAGGGAACTGAGCCTGTCAGCTCTGCCAAATCCTGTGCTCTCAGGAACCCAACTCCTCGGGCACCTTTCTTTGTGGTGGTCACTGTCTCCTTGCTTTGTCACTATTGTCATTAGGATGAAATTCCAGAAACTCACCATTCAATGTGCTTACCAAGAACTCCTATGGGGTCTGGCACTATGCCATCTGACCTCCAAGTATCTGTCTGTCTGGTTGCTACCAGCAGCCCCTGAAGTCACAAAAGGGAAATGTGTGCTTCAGCACCCACTTGGAAAAGGCCTTGAGCATTTTTTCACTTATAATGATGTCTTCAGCTAGAATGTCAGCACACTTCCACATTTTTGACAGGCTTAATGCTAAACTCTCCGTAAAAATTAAATACAACAGGCCTGAAAGAAAAGATTGTAAGTACAATCACATTTATGTTGTTAAAAATTATTTCCAGGTGCTTAATGTGTATAATTATCTGCATAGATAAAGATAAATCAGAAGTATGAAGAAGTTGGTAGGGAATAAATGGTAAGGTGTTTTGTGGGAATGGTCTCACCAAACGATTTTATATCTTAGTCACAGAAAGATAGGCTTGAAAGTTACAGGTTTCTCCCGCTATTTGAAGCAGACCTTTCCTACAATATTTTCCATTAGCCAGAATGGTGTAAAATAAGCATTCCATTACCATTCCTCTATTTGGAAAATTCTTGAGTGTCCCCAGACTTAAAAACTAACCTACCAAATAAAGCACACACAATCTATAGTGTTCACCTGGTTCACAGAACTGTTAGCTTGATGTTGAGAGGTTGAGTTTAATGCCCTGGGAAAGAACTTGGCAATGGGCATTCTTGCTGTTTAGTTTGCTCCAACTTTTCAATGACTCACTGCAAAACAAAAGCTGAAGACTGGTTTTGCTTTTCATCATTTTTTTGTCAGAGCAAAAATCCTGGTTAGATTTCTTTGGGTTAGCAGAATATACTCAAGTATAAGCCTACCCACATATCCAAGGCATCTAATTTTACCACAAAAAAGAAAAACTGCATTAAAACTATGCTGAAAAACTCAGCTTATACTCGAGTATATATGATAGGTCTTTCATAAGAGAAAATTGGCATGAAATAAACTTTTGAAAAGCAGGAGATACCTGTAGAAGGATTTGTGTTTATGATTGATTGAGGTAACTGATTACCCACAGATATTTTAAGTGTTGAGACATTAAATTGTCAGCTCTTTCAGTTTGATTGCAGTAAAACATGAAAACATTGACTTTTGTCTAGTTAGAGAAATTTATTTTTCCCAGAATGACAATCCTTTAAGTAGAAGTCAGGCAGCTTGCCAGCTTGCCGTGTCATACTCTGAAGTTTGCAAATGCAACCCATATTTTCAAGTATTTTTTTCAGTGTTCAATGAATGTTGTATAGGTCCTTTGCAAATATTCTTGTAATAAACAGATTCTTATGGTATGCTTTATGCTGTCATCCTAAGGAAAGAACTCGCTCATTTTGAAGAAGCAAAAAAAAAACCTTGCAGTGCTGCATTCATAGAGCACATGCTGCTGGTGCTCTTCATTTATTGAAAGTGTCTCCCCCAAATAAAATACTCCTTTTCCGGCCACCACCCTATGAACAAGTTTGACGAATATGTTTTATAAGCGTGAAATAAATGTCCATCATAACTGTCAGCAGGCTGGCAGCTCTCAAAAGTCTTTGTTCTCAGAATGAAGAATTTCTATGATCTCCCTAGAGATATCATACTCCAGTCTCAAAAGAAAAAAGTTACAATCAAGTACATTCCACTAAAATGTGATTGCCATTAGATCAGCCTTGTTCTCTGGATTCTTGAACGTAATATATATATATATATATATATATACATACCTATACATACATATACACACACATATATACAGATATATGCTATTTTGCAAAATAAAAAAATTCCACCTCATAGTCATTATTATTCTTGTCAGAACACCTGGGCTTTTCATGGGCCAGAACTGGTTTCTGTGTTTAAACCAAGTCCATTGTAAGAATCAAAAATGTCAGATGTTACAGTCAGCTGTTTTAATAAAATCTGTGACTAGCAAATCATCATGAAGTCTGATTCAAGTAAAAATACCAGTCCAAAACAACAACAACAACAGCAACAAAAAACCACAGATGCAGTCATTAATTCTACTAAGCATCTTGATATTTGCCATTTATTTCCTAAGCATTTATCCTTATCGTTTAAATATGAGATGCTCCAAGAGTCAGTGGACTAGTGAATCCCCCAAGCTTGACAACAGCAGACAAACCCTGGTGGCTGCTATTTTTAGGTACTCTCAAGTCACTGGCCTCAGCGCATGACAACCCTGGGTACAGAAGAATGAGCCACTGTCCGGTCCTGCACTGCCATCACAACTGTTATGTGGGAGCCCACTGCTGATGTCACTGTGAAAATCCATTGCCTTGGCAAGCTTCCTCTTCTTTGAGGTCCTGACCATGCCTTTGATGACCTTACTTTGATATCTTTTTCCAGGGGCTGCTATCTCCTGATAATATATCCAAGTACATGAGATAACGTCTGACTCTACACCATTCCTCTTGAATTTTTCATTCCTGGCATAGGAAACCATATAACTGTCTTATTCAAAATGACAACCGTCAGTCCATTTCGGCTCACTAGTGGAGCCCGGGTTACATAGAAGGTTGTTCATCAGGCTGCTAACCACAAGGTAAACAGTTTGAACCCACAGTCATACTGCATGGGAAAAATCTGGCTTTCTAATGCTGTAAAGAGTGATGGTCTCAGAAAGAGATTGGAGTTCTACTCCAACCTACTAGGTCTCTGCAATTCAGAATTTGCTCAATGGCAGGGAGTGCATGCCTAGGATAGCAATCTTTCTGTGTTTCATTTTGTACTACTTCCTATATTCCTACATTCATACTTCACATGGTCCACCTTCTGATCAGTAATGGCTATTGACAGCTATTCTCATTTTGGGTCATGTCCCATCAGCAAATGAAGGCCCCAGCAGCTTTACGTTAACCATATCGTGATGACTTTCTTTATGTGAAGAGGCAACTCTCCCCCAATCTTACTTTGAATGCCTTCCCCTCTCAGGTCTCTAATAGCTAACTCCTCAGGAATAGAAACCCTATTCTATCTTTCCACACTAGAGCTGACAGTGTTTGATGGCTACTCATAAGATTTTCATTGGCTAATCTCTCAGAAATGTTCCTGCTTTGCAGTCTCTTCTAAAAGCTCGCTGAACCTTGTTTCCCTGGGTGACATTGTTAGTATTTTAAAAACTGATGGCTCAGCATCAGAGCAACATTTAAGTAACCACAGTCCAACAAATGACCATTGACAGATTATGAAGCTATGAGAGACATGGTACTGTGGAATAGCAAAGAGAGAAGAACTGAGGTTTGCTAGACAACCAAACACAGAGGCAAACTCCTACTCACCTTCTCCCAACTTGTGTCTGGGAGTACTGCCTTTGGTTGCCCTTCTTATCATATCTGAAAGCAATGGTTATAAAATGGACAGTCACTCACTGTCCATTTTTCTGTTCCTTTATTCCAACTGCCACTGATGCTTTGTTGCCATTGCACAAAGTGAACCTCTCTGGCCATTGGCTACAGTACTAATCACTCTAGCCAGAATGCTTTCCTCTTCAGGATGGTTCACCTCTTTCATACAGTGCCCACAAAGTAGAAATGACAGATCACTTCCCATGTAACATCCTTGTTATTTTTCCAAATCTTTACAATTAAGATTTGCTTTTTATCCTTATGTTGAGTACATTACCTTTGCCATAAGAAATCATTTTTCATTAGCATATTTTCCAAGTTGCCAAGAAGCCGCAGGTTTGGTTCATCCAGTCATTCATACATTATTGCTCACTTTGATGTATGCATTACTCAACTTTTAATGAAGTTTCTTCTTCATCTGATCTCTAATCTGTGGCTTCCCCTTACAATTTCTAATGTCATATAGAAGTTCTGCAAAGAACATTTTCTTTGGAGTCTTGCATACTAATTTCCCCATTTGTGCTTTATCTCTTCTCTTACAAGGATTGAGTATTTAGTTCACAAATTAGGTCAAAAGAAGATGACTTACTTTTTCTCTCTCTTTTTTGTTGTTGTGCTTTCCTTTAAGGAAACAAGAATCCCCTTGCAGTCAACATAGCAACTTCTATAAGCTATTCATAGGTCTAAATTTCATGATTTCACCAGTTCCACTATGCTTTCCAGACCTCCAAATCTTTTCCCTCTTAAAATACTGTGTTACATAGGGATTATGGTATACGTGTAGGAAACAGGATCCCTAACTCAGATTAGGACTCTATCTTTTTTAAAATTATGTATTCTATTTCCAAGAAGTACATAGGCTATACTGATTCAAATATTTAAGTGAACAGAAATATGGTACCTTTAACATTACTCATTTGACCATCCTCTGAATCATTATGAATTATTCCTTTAGTTATCTATGTTCTAACTTTTAAAGTAAAAAGTCAACAAAAAGAGGAAGAGTTTCAGTAATGTTGATAGAATGACTACAATTGTGGAATGGCACAGGAACAACGAATATTCATCTGCTATGTTTACAAGGGTGAGTCAACATGTAGTGCTATAAAAGCATACAAGTCTTTATTAAAGAAAAGTGGCAAAACAAGAAGCTACTGTTTTCTAACATGTCCTCTATAATGGTCTATGGAATTCTGAAGGCAGTATTCCCATATCTCTAATGAATTCCTCAGTAATTCTGTACTCTCAGATTTACATGACATTAACACAGTAGTTTTGACAGTCTCAAACTATTCAAATCATGCTCCGTTTGTTTTTCTGCTTTTGTTTTTAATTTGGAGGACCTAAAAATATCCGTAGGGGAAAATATCAGGGCAGTAGGATGGATCTAGATAAGTTTTCCCAGAAAAATTCTCATAAGACTGTCCTTACTATTCTACAAGGATGATCACGTGCATTGTTAAGATGGGGGGGGGGGATCTCTTAGTGCCACTTTCCTGTCTTTTTTTCATGGAAACCCATGCATTGTCCAATTTTTTTAAAAAAATAATTTTGATTGTGATTAGATGGAGGATTTACATTTCCATCCATCAGCTTCATGTTCAATGGTTTGTTACTTAACAAAAAAAAAAACACCTGTTTTGCAATTTTCTTAAAATTTCTTCATAACAATTCTCATATCATCACTTGTCCTTTGATAAAGTCTGTCAATATTACTCTTGGAAGTAACAATGCCCATGTGGCAGAAGCACACCTGCCTATATGATCATAAGGTGTAGACTGAAACAGGTTTCAGAAGTTCAAAAACAAGCAATCAAATTGATGTGAAGGAGCATGGACAAAGTGGAGACCCAAAACCCACCTATAAGATAATTGGACAGTCCCTCACAAAAGGGCCACAGGGAAAGGATAATATATTCAGGGTGTAGTACTGCACTGATGAAACACATAACTATCCTCTAGTTCTTTAGTATGTCCTCCCCACACTGTTATGATCTTAGTTTTGCCTCACGAATCTTGCTAGATCTGCATATGTACAATAGTACAATCAATATCTTTCAATGCACAGAATCCAAGAGAGATACACCCCTCAGAAACAGTAATGAGAGTAATGATTCCCTGAAGGCAGGGGAAGCGAGTGGGGAAGGGGGAACCTGATAGCAATGATGAATATATAACCCCATCAAAGGGAACAAACAACATTGAATGGTATAAGATATGGAAAAATAATAACATATAATATATTAAGGGTCCATGGGGTATATTAAGGGTAGGGGGGAGCAAAGGGATAAAAGGGAACTGATATTAAAGAGTCCAAGAAGAAAGAAAATGTATTGAAAACAATGATTGCAGCAATTGTACAATTATGCTTGATTTAATGGAACGATACATGTGTAAGTTGGACATTGAATGAGGAAAAGCTGATGCATTTGAATTATAGCACTGGCGAAGACTATTGAAAGTACCATGGACTGCCAAACAAACAAATATGTTAGTCCTAGTGAACTAGAGAAAAAAAATCTAGGGATACGCTCATATTTATGTAATAACAAACTTTACATAAAAGAGTAAATGTATATTAAGAAAATATCCCAGTCCAGCCCAGTTCATGTCCATAAGCCCAATATTAGTCCAAATATCTGATATCAGTCTATAATTTCCTCTTCAGTGTCACACAACACAAGCAATGATGTCAAATGCAGGAAGATCACAGGCCAATGGGTGAAAAGTTTTGTGGACCCAGTGGTAGTGGAAGCATCTCAGCACTGGCGTGGGTAACCATGTGGCTCCTCTAGCTCCAGGGCTCTGGTTCCACCATGGGTCTCCATGTGGCTTATCAACAGAAACAGAAGCAGGCCTCCATAGAAGAATACAGGAGTTCCCAGAATCCTCAGGAGAAGGCTTTGCCCACATAGGGGCCTCATTGGCTATGGCCAGATTGATAGGCGACTCCACCCCTTTACAAGCTGACAGGAGATTATGGAACTGCCACATTTATCTGGGAAGAAGTACAGCCAGAATGTTCCTTTGAGGCAAGGATGGTGAGATTTCATCTTATATACTTTTGGCAGATGGTCAGTAAAGACCTATCCCTGGAAATGGACATTATACTCGGTAAAGGAGAGGAACCATGGAAAAGAGGAATCACTTTGACATGATAAGATGGACAGAGTGGCGGCATCAATGGACTCAAACATAAGAACAACTGGGAAGCTGGCAGAGGAGCAGGATGTTTCGTTCCGTTGTACACCGACTCAATGACACCTAGCAATAACATAATTTGAGGAATTTGGGGAGGTCTAAGAACTCCAAAGCTGCTGTGGATGTTCCTCTTTGTTAGATGGCTTGGAAAGTTTGTTAATGTTCATCATTTCAAATAAAATAGTCGTTTTCCTGCTTAAAAAAAAAAAAAGAAAAAAGATGACCCTTTGGGAATCCCATGATAATCTTCTGAGCTGAGTTTCCTGCCTTAAATTTAACTGGCCCACAGAATCACTCAGCAGCCACGCTTTAACTGGACTCTTCTATTTTCCTTGAAGGCCAAGACAAGCGTGCTACTGAGAGAACTGCAGCCATCCACAGATCACAGAGACACGCTTAAGCACATTTTTGTACAGATTAAACTCATGTGTGTATGATCTGGAATCCTAGCAACAATACTTTTTTACTACCTAATAGATCTGCAACAGATTGAAGGCAATCGATGACATTTACAAACAAAAATATGCTATGATGTCTTTAGTGAGAGCAGCCATTTCACCATGATTAAAACCTAAATAATTATACTGATCAGAATGTCCACACTTCACTCCTTCTGACACCTTATTTCTATTACACATAAAACCCAAAGAAAAATACATTACAGCTACCAAAATAGGTTTCTTCCTAACTACCTGTGAATAGTCTTTCTTACAATTCCCTAAGCTCTTAGGCCAGATGCATACTTTGCCTTCTCACTCAAAGGAAAAAAAGAAACACCTCACTGCCGTTAAGTTGATATCAACTCATAGTGTCTTTATAGGTAGAACATGTGAGTTTCTGAGACAGAGATTATTTAGGGGTGAGAGGGTGGTTAGGGAGAGAAACCAAGGCAATGGCTAGTCTTTATTAAAAAGAAGAAAGTCAGTGCAGGGGGGCATCAGCTTGTAATGGGTCCCACAGTTAGGGCATCACTTTGTGCAGCCCAAACCAGATGACAACACTGTTGTGCTCCTCACAGATGCAGCCCATGGTCTGCTTGTTGGTAATTGTAATAGGCAGGTTTGTTGTGACTACATGGGCAATGAACACATGTGAGATGAAATGAAGGGCGGAGAGATAAATGGCTCGGCGAGCCCTGCTTTTCTCTGTCCTGTTCTTGGATCTTCGGACCAGTGTGCAGCTGGTTGCCTTGCTTGGCCTGTGCCTTGATTTGCAAGCTACACTATCCATGGAACACTTAATCCATGGACTGTAAGTTGAGGTTCCTTCAAGTCCTGCTGCGCCATACTACTAGAATATACATCTCTTGAAGTATATTTGGACCCTCTCATCTGACTGACTGTTGGTGGCCCGCCTTGCTGTTTGCTGCTTGTAGCTGGATACCCTGAATTGCTCTACAGATGGCCCTCTAGATTTGAAGGACTGCCAGTTTGTTCGTTGTGTCACAGGAGTGAGTTTCCCTGAGCCATTTCATATTGCTTTATAGATTGTTTATTTCTTATGTGAGATTTCTATCTATCTACATAAACATATATAAAATTATTAGTGTCCTAGTTTTGTTTTCCTAGAGAACCCTATCTAACACAGTAATGGAGGGGCCTAACCTAGGGTCTTCTTTGCTACCTGCAGAGCAAGCATCTTGTATAGATCCAGTCCAGTGGCCATAGTGATTTCCCTCTCCAGCCCCATCACCTGCTCAACGTCCCTAGGAATGCCATCTGCAGTCACCGTGCAGTGAGCTGTCACCACACCATTGGGACTGTGGGTCCTCAGGGCATGAGTGTCACTGCTGCAGCTCCTTGAAGTAACCCTAAAGACATAGCGCCCCACCAGTAGAAAGTTCAACTGCAACTCTTTATGGGAGTAGAAAGTTAAATATTTCTCTGAGGACCTGCTGTTGGTTGCAAAACACTGATCTCATGGATTGCAGCCCAACACAAAATCATTATGCCACCAGGGTTCATTACTGCCTCATGGAAATCCCATATGCTCTTTTAAATTTCAATCAAACTGATGCAACACTGGAGATGCTCACTTGCCTGTGTCAAAATATTTGGAAAAAATCCAGAACAGAAGAACCTCTTAAGACCAGTGGTGAGAAGGGCAATGCTGGGAGGGTGGAGGGAAGATGGGTGAGAAAAGGGGAACAGATTACAAGGATCTACATATAACCTCCTTCCTAGGGGACAGACAGTGGAAAAGTGGGTGAAGGACAATGGACAATGTAAAACATGACAAAAGTGACATTGGACCATGTAAAATATGACAAAATAATAATAATTTATGAATTATCAAGGGTTCATGTGGGCGCGGGGAGTGGTGAGGGCACTCTCTTTCTATGCTGTGATTTGTTGCAATGGCCCCTAGGGCTCCTAATCCTCCAGTTATGGGATTAAGGTAATAGCTTACAGTTAAGGTAATAGCTTACAACTGAGAATCAGAAGTGCTCAGAGTAGAGTTCTTTAAGCAGAACAGCCACCTCTCTGGCATGCCCTTATGCATGTCTTTCACTGCCTTTGCTCCCTAGGCCCAATATCTACCATATTTGGATAGTGCCACAAAGGTCTCTCTGCTCTATCAACTAGCACGCAGATGCAAACATCTCCTCCAACAAACCGCCTTCCTGAAGGCACTCAGCTGCTTTGTTCCATGGGTTGAGAAGTTCACTGCTCTGCTACGGATGCTGTTCTCTGTTGCTGCTTCTCTCATGCTTCTCTGTCTCTCACTGTGGTAGTACATAATCTGGTGTCAATTTGAAGATTCAGAGTGAAAGGATGGAGTCTAGTCTGTCAATCAGGCCACAGTCAGTAAGGCCTCTGTGTGGGCATGACCTTCTTCTGAAGATTCTGGGTACTCTTGTATTTCCTCCTTGGAAGCTGGAGACACTCTCCCTGCTCACTCTCTGTGTGACTTTTCTGAGGAGAGTCACATGGACCTACCTTGATGCAGGCCTGGGAGCTGAAGGAACCATGTGGAGACCTTGGCAGCACTGAGATGCTTACAACACCACTGGATGCCCCAAGAGTCCCCCCTACTGTTCTGTGATCTTCCTTCATTCAGCATTCTTGCATGTGTTTTGTGAGTCTGAAGAGGACTTTATAGATTGTTATTGAACATATGGGCTAATATTGGACTTATGGACTTAATCTCAACTGGGCTGGGATGTTTTCTTAATATTTTGTTGCTCTTGTATATAAACCTCTTTCTTACACATGTGTACAAGAAAGAAATAAAGGAGATCATTGCTGACATCAGATAGATATTGACTGAAAGAAGAAAATAACAGAAAAGTATTTACCTGGTCTTATTGACTGTGCAAAGGCATGCAACTGAGTAGACCAACAAGTTATGAACAACATTGCAAAGAAGGAACATTCTAGAACATTGAATTATGCTTCTCTGAAACCTGACCAAAAGGAAGTCTTTTGAACAAAACAAAGGCTTACTATGTAATTGAAGTTAGGAAAAGCATGGGTCACACTTAAGCAATCAGAGAATCTGGACTATATGAAGAGCATGGTATATGAATCAGAAGGCTCATCAACAGCCTGTGATATGCAGATGAGCTCTTACTGCAAGCAAAGAAAACTTAAAGCATTTCCTAACAAAGATCAGTGTGGGTTACACCTCAACAGAAAAAAAACAAAACTCCTCACGAGACTCATAAGCAACAAAGAGGTAAACCGAGAAATTGTGAAGCAATCAAGGGTTTAATTTTATTTGGATACACAATCAACACCCAGGGAAGCAGCAGTTGAGAAATCCATGGCACATTGCACTGGGCAAATCCACAAAGGATAATTTTAACATGTTCAAAAGTAACAATGCCGCTTTGAGGATTAAGGTGCACCTGACCCAAGTTGTGGTATTTTTAATCACCTCACATATGTATGCAAAAGTGGGACAATGAAGAAAGACTACCTCAGAAAAAATGGTGACTTTCACTTAGACTGTTGCTAAAACATACTGAATACACCATTGACATTCCAGAGCAAATAAATACATCTTACAAGAAGTGCAGCCAGAATTTTTCTTATACAAGAGGATGTTAAGATTTCACCTAATGTTATGTCTTCAACTTCTGATAACATGTCTCTTTTGATATGTAATCAGGCAGCATCAGCCGTCTAGAGAAAGACATTATGCTCAGCAAAGTAGAGAAAGCAGCAAAAAAGAAACAGACTTTCAGAAAGATGGAAAGACATAGTGGCTGCAAAAATGGACAAGAACAACAGACTGTGATGACACAACACATTTAAAAGGAGATCTAACCAGGGGCCAAGGGCTAAGTTCTAAAATGGCACACACAAAAAAGAGTGGGGGGGGGGGTGTGAGTCTAGATAGACTAGAACAACAAATCCATAGACACGCATATGAATATAAGGGTACGGTTTATACACAAGAGGAATGGGACGATGAGAAAGCATCCCAACCCAGTCCAACCTAAAGTCCTAAATCCAATATTAGCCCATATGCCCGGTAATAATCTATAAAGTCTCCTTCCAACTTGCGAAGTCACAGGCCAGTGAGTACAGAGTCCCAGGACTGGTGGGGGTCTCTACCTGGCTCCTCACTTCCAGGGCTCAGGGTCCATCAACAGCATCCAGTGGTGGTAGAAGCAACTCAGCACTGGCAGGGATCTCCACGTGGCTTCTCCAGCTTCAAAGATCTGATTCCATCAGGGTAAGGCAGTGTGGCTTCTCCTCCAGGTCCTTCAGCTCCTCGGATGCTGCCATCTTGTTTTGTCCGTAGTTTGTTGTCTTGGAGACTGACTCCCAACATCTGGGGAGATGGCTTCTCATCCCCAGGAGGGAAAAACCACCAGATTTCCCAGAAGTCTCAGGAGAAAGCCATGCTCCCACAGAGGCTTCAATGGCTACTCAATGGCTATCTCTAGATTAACAGGTTAGACTGCACTCCTACGTGTCAATCACAAAATTGACATAAGCACATGACCACCACAGGGGGCAAAAACATAGGAATGAAAGTAAGGACAGTGCAGAAACAGGCAGTGTTCCCACTGTTGTACCGAGGCTCACTATGATTTGGAACCAATTCAACAAAACCTAAGAACAAAAATACTTAGCAACAATAGCTGCACAGTTTGCATTATTTAAAGGGACACGTAGCCTTTCCTTACAGCTAGTGAAATATCAGATGCCCCCTTCTTTACCTAAAATCACTGTTGCTGCTTGTTGTTGTTATTGTTGTTGTTGTTAGGTACCATCAAGACCTTTCCTACTCATAGTGACTTTGTTGAGCAACAGACTAAAACACTGTTCTATCAGGCACCATCTTTGCAATTGTTCTTCCACTTGAGCCCACTGCTACAACCGCTGTGTCCACCAGCTTATCAAGAAGCTTCTTCCTTTGTTTTCACTGACCTACTTTATCAAGCTTTAAGTCGTTCTTCAAGGATGAACTGCCAATGTACAGAAGATGATATCTTGCCATCCTTGCCTCTAAGGATCATTCTGTACTTCTTCTAAGGCAGATTATATTTTTTCTGTTGACAGTTCATGTATTTTCAATATTGTTCACCACCACCACAATTCAAATACATCGATTCTTCTCCAATATTCTTTATTCAATATCCACCTTTCACATACATGTAAGGTCACAGAAAATACTATGATTTGGGTCAGGAACACCGTAGTCCTCAAAGTAATATCCTTGCTTTTCAACACTATAAAAACGTGTGTGCCAAGGCTCACTGGCCCAACACAATCACTGAAGTAAAATGAGTGCACAAGCAAATGTGGTGAAGAAAACTGATGGTGCCCAGTTTTCAAAGGATTTATCGTCTGAGGTCTTAAAAGTCTGAAGATAAACAATAGGCCATTTACCTGAGAAGAGGCCACACCCACACAGAAGAAGCACAACAGCCAGCATGACCACAAGGTGGTGAAAGGTCTAGGCAACAGACATCAAACGGTGGGGGTGGGGGGGTGGGTAAGGGGAGAGGGAAGACACATATCACTGTGTGC
>PVJH01011272.1:0-43082 GCA_004026705.1 Nesogale talazaci | reverse complement strand
AAGAAGCTCACTTGCCTGTGCAATCATGAGGCACTGAAATAATCAGGTATCAGGCATCAAAGAACAAAAATCAAAATCAATGGACCAATTGACTCCCGATATGATCACTGAAGACAAATGGATACAAAGGCAAACAGAGTAGAAGAAACGATGGTGCCCAGCTACCAAATGATTGAATGTCTGGAGTCTTGAATATAAATAAGTCTCCATCCAGTGCATGAGAAACAGCAAAGCCCACATGGAAGAAGCACACCAGCATGTGTGATCAAGAGGGACCGAAGGGAGCAGGTATTGAGCATCAAAGAACAAGAATCACAGCATTATGAATGAGGGGGAGAGTAGGGTGGGCTCCTAAGGCCCACTGGTGGGTAATTGGTCACCTCTTTACAGGGGAGTTATGGGGAGGAGGCAGTCCAGTCAAGGGGCAGCCAGGCAGTGATGATGCATACAACTTTCCTCTAGTTCCTGAAGCGTTCCTCGCCCCAACTATCATGGTCCCAACTCTAGCGTACAAGTCCAGATGGACTGGAGAAGGTACACTAGTAGAGAGGGGAGCTGGAGATATGGGAAAACCAAAACGGATGAGCCCCTGCAGGCCATTGGTGAGATTGAAGCTACTGGATGGGCGGAGAGAAGGTGGGGTAGAGAGAATCAACTGCAAGGATATACACATAAGCTCCTATTTGAAGGACAAGCATCAAAGGAGTGGGTTGGGGGACAGGTTGGGCAGTGTAAGTTATGACAGAACAATAATAATTTATAAATTATTGAGGGTTGGTGGGGAAGGGAGAGCAGGGGAAGGTGGGAAAGGATGGAAAAGCCGATATCAAGGACTCAAGGGGAAAGGTGGATGTTTGGAGAATGATAACAGCAGCGGACATGTGAAGGTGCTTGGCACAGTATGTTATTTTATGTATTGTGAAAAACAATGTATGAGCCCCCAATAAAATGATTTTTAATTAACAAAAATAGGTGTGTACAACAGATTTCGACAACCCAATGTGTCATTCAATCTCATGCCTGCTGTTTCCATGAGCAGTGACTGTGGATCCAAGCAAGACAAAACCCTTGACAACATCAATCCTTTCTCCGTTTATCGTGATGCTACCTTTTAGTCCAGTTGTGAGGATTCTGGTCTTCCTTGCACAGGGTTATAATTCCTACTGAGGCTGCAGTCCTTGACCTTCATCAGCAAGTGCTTCATGTCCTTGTCACTTTCAGAAAGCAACTGTGTCACCTGCATATCACCGGTTATTAATAACTCTTCCATCAATCTTGTCATTCCTGATACCATATTCTTCATGTAATCCTTCCCTGAAGAGATATTATATAGAGAGCTTGAATAATAAAATTTTATATATGAAACCATTTCTTTTCACCCTTTTCATTATTGAAAGAATTATTAGTACAGCCATTTTCAAACTACACTCAGTGTTCCTCACAGATGCTTTTGATAAACAGGTGAAAAGGAAACCAAATGGAAGATATTCTAGACCCAATTAACCAAGCATACCCTCACCTTCTGTTTTCAACTTTTTATTTTGGGGAATAATTTCAAATTTACAGAAAGGTTGCAAGCATAACATTAATGGTTGGTATGCTCGATCCAGATTGTTAACATTTTGTTGGCATTTGCTTTACCACTATTGTTTACTCTTCCCCATCCTTTCCCTTCTTCTTCTCTTTTCTCTCTCCCAGTTTGTAGACCTTTTCTTTTAGGAGATTGAGTTGATTTTGTAGACTGAAACCCCACTGCAGTTTTCTGAAATGTCCACTCTTTCCCAGAGTAGAAGCCCAATCTTTCTCTCACGTCACTGTAGGTGGTTTCAAACTGCCAACAACGCTGATTGCAAGCCAACCCATAACCACCACACCAATGGGCACTTATGGGTGGTATGTGCCATTTCCTTTGTAAGATATACCACAATTTAGGTTTGCTTTCATATTTTTGCCCAGTCAGATTTAGTTCATGCATTTTTAGCAGGAACATACATGTGATGTGTTTCTCTCAGTTGCATTACAGCAGAAGGCACATGATAACTGGTTTATCCAATTACTTGAGATATTTAACTTTGATGCTATACTTTAAGGCAGTAACTACTAAGTTACTGTGCTTTAAAGTTCCTACTATTTCCTTAGGAATTAAAAACTAATTTATGAGGAAACACTTTAAAAAAAAACACTTTTAAGACTTCGTAAGTAGCCTTGTTCTCATCCAATTTTCCCCAACAGGTATTAGCATTTACTGTCTGAGTCACTTTTGTTTACAACGGTTGCAAAACAGTGATTTTCTAATATTATCGTTCTTCTCACACTTATTAGTTGGAATTCTACCCCCTTTGCCACCTATAAATTTATTGAACTATGGTATCTCGCCTGCTGCTATGACAATGGAAGCTATGCCAACAGTACTTCAAATGGTGGCACGGTTTCAGCATCCTGCCACAAGCGAGATCTGGCTATCTACTTTCCCAGATTTGCGGACGAAGATCTCTGGGTTTCAGAGAAGATTGTTTGACATGGTGCTTGGAGATAAGGTTTCGAGGTTAGAAGGCAGTGGTAGCACCAATGGACTGGAGGAGGAGTTGGCAAACTTTTCAAACAGGGAAGCCAGTTGCGTCCCTCACACAATTTATTCAAGAGTCATAGATATATGTTTACAAACAAATGAAATTCCCATTACCTGAATAGTACCCTTTACATTTTTTCAGTTTTACTTCAGAGTCACATGTACGTACTGGAAGAGGCAAATAAGGCTCAGGAACCCATTTGCTGACCCCCCCCCCCCCATCGACTGGAGCACATTAGCAATCATAAAGAGGTGCACACAGATCTCTCCAACCTGTAAAGAGCACCTGACCAGGGGCTGGGCAGCCACCGCCCCTCCACACAACCCCCTCTTTGCCATAAAATCTGCAAGGCCTGACCATTCCATCCAGCCATCACTTACATGTGCCCTTCTCTCGGGGGTCAATTCTGACCAGCTTTATTATAGACTAACGGTTTCTAACTTTGAAAGGGCTTATTGTAAAACACTTTTGATGGTAAACAGGATGGGATGTTCAAAAAAAATGGAATTTTTTTTCAAAGTTATGTATTTAAACTTTTTTACGAAACAACCTTATCACCTCCAAAGTATTTCCCATTACACTTAATATGTGTTGTCAAATCTGCTATTCTATTCTTGGAAACATTTTTCAAACTCATCTGCTTGGATGGTTGATATCACCACCCACATTTTTTTTCTTCCCTTCTTCTATGTCACCAAATCACTGTCCTTTCATGTCCCTCTACCTTCACGGAAACAAAGAAAGTTGTGCTGAGCAAAGTCAGGTGTGTGGAGCAAGAGAGGGACGCTGTTTTTTGCCAAAAACTGGTGCACTGAGATGACTGCGTAAGCACGTACATTGTCATGGTGGCAAAACAAGTTCCCCATCTACCACAAATCAGGCCTTTTTTGGTGCCACACAAAGCCAAAATAGAAATCTTGATTAACAGTCTGATCTGGTGGAACAAACTCCAAATGCACTATCCCTCCTCCTGCCCCCAAATAAAGAACAAAAACAAATGAGTATCAACTTTATCTTTGATTTCCCTTGATGAGCTTTTGGGGTGAGGTGACAATGGTGCCTTCCACTGGCTTGATTGATGTGTGCTTTTGGGGTCATAAGGATAGCACAAGTCCTGCCCCAGTAATGACCTTGGAAGATGAGTCTGGATCGCTTCAGAGCATGGCTTGTTTACACTCAATGCTCTTTTTGGGGGTCACTTAGAAGCCAAGGCACAAACTTCATAGCTATCCTTCTCATTCCCAAATCTTTTGCTAAAGTTTTCTGAACCAAGTTCTAATTAGTCCAGATAACTTCCCCAGCTTTTCAATGGTCTGTTGTTGTTCATCAAGCACAAATGCACAAATTTTGTTGACATAATCATTCGCTTGGGAAGTTGAAAAATGTCCAGAATGACATCCATTTTCAGTTCATCTTTTTTGAAATAAGAAATCGACTCATACACTTGAGTTTTTCCCATAGCGCTGTCCTTGTAAGCTGTGTTCAAATCGCAACAGTTTATGTGGCATTTTTCCTAAGCAGGAAACAAATTTTACAGCAGCAAAATGTCCTCTTAACTCAGCCATCACACACACAAAAAAAAATAGGTTCAAGCAAAACTGCGTTTTAAAAATTTTTTATTAAATACTTTTATTGGGGCTTTTACATCTCATCACAATCCATATATGCATCCATTGTGTCAAGCATTTTCTTTCTACTTGAGCCCTTGATATCAGCTCATTTCTCCCCCTCCTTCGCCTGTCTGCAGTCTCTCTGGAAACCTTGATAAGTTATAAACCAGTATTTTCATATCTTACATTGTCCTCTGTGGCCTTAACACACCTTTCTGCTTTTCCATCCCTTGAAAGGGGGTTATTTGTTGATCCTTGAGATCAATTTCCCCTTTCTCTACCCACCCTCCCCTTATCCTCTTGGTATCTCTAGTCTCATTGTTGATCCTGAGGGGTTTATCTATCCTGAATTTCTTGTGGTTTGGGCTCATATCTTTAGCAGTGTGCATATTCTGGTCTAATCCAATTTGTAATATAGAATTGAGATCATAATAGTGGGAGGAAGTTGTATGGTATATATGTAAATATATTTATAGAGAGGGGGTAATAGATCTATGTACTTATATCTATATGTTAAGAATTAAGGTTGTAGGTGGACATTGGGCCTCAACTCAAGTACTCCCTCAACACAAGAACACTTTGTTGTATTAATGCGGCATTCTGTGATGTTCACCTTCCCAACACAATTGCTGAAGACAAAATGGGTGCATAACAAATTTGGTGAAGAAAGATGATGGTGCCCAGCTATCCAAAGACATAAAGTCTGGGGTCTAAAGACTTGAAGATAAACAAGAACCATCTAGCTGAGAAGCAATAAAGCTCACATGGTAAAAGCATGTCTGTGTGATCATGAGGTGTCAATGGGATCAGGTTTTAGGCATCTAAGAACCAGAACAAAATCATACCCAATGTGAATGGTTGAGGGGAGGTGAGGGCTTTTAGGAGACCCAAAACCCATCTATATACAATTTGACATCACCTAACAGAAGGGTCACAAGGAAGTGATGAGCCAGTCAGGGTGCAGTAGCATCAATGAAGCATACAACTTTCCTCTAGTTTTTAATGCTTCCTTCCCGCCCGCCCCCCACCATCATCATGATCTCAATTTGACCTTGCAAAACTGCTTTTATGAAAAAAAATTCACTGTGACCAGAGAGAACCTTCCTAGTTGCTGCCACTGAGTGCAGTAGCTCAGAGTGAATTGCTCATGCTAGTCTAACGGGAAAACAACATACTATGGAAGAGCCATCCAGCAGAGTTTTTTCTGTGTTTTGGTTTTTGATTTATGAGGAGAGTGGGTACCGCCTCATATTTCATTCCTGAAATTTTACTTCAAAGCAAGACAGAAAATGGAAATGGCTTAGACCTATGAACAGTTGTCAGAAATATGAAATACTCAGATAATCAGATAATTGAATTATTATAGGAACCCTAGGACATTGAACTGTTAGAACAAGGTTCCAAGTATTGGAGCCCACCAAAAGCTCCTAGAGAGAACAATGAGTTTGTCTACTCCCACAAAGATTTTCTAAAATCTCAGAAGTCATAAGGAGCAGTTCTCCTCTGTCTTATCCTAAATGGTCACTGTGAGTTGGAAAAGATTCAACAGCAGTTAGACTTATGTCTAACACAGTGGATTGTCAAACTGCTAACTTTCTAAAATGTTTACTGGTATACACATAATCTCTGGACCGTGGAAACCAAGAAGATACCCACACCTGGATGCTTTTGACTTCCTGCTTCAGTGCTATTATCAAGCGTTGGAATTCACCTAATTTAACAACCATTTCACTGCCCTATTGATGGTTTTAAATACAAAAAATTATAATCCAAAATGTAGTCTATTATTTCATATAGTCAATATGTAAATAAAAACAATAAAAGAGGGACACAAAACTAGATAAGAATCTTAAAATTTTCATGAAAAAAATGTTCAATAATATGTGACCTAAATAAATAAATAAAACTGTCATTTAAAAATATTTCCACATATCTGGTTTGGCATCTTCACTTTCAATAGTCTTCCCTTTTATCTGAGTATCATTTATCCTTAATCATCTTTACACTTTAGAAGTAGGATCCCGTTCCTTTAGAGGTAAAGGAATTAGACAATAGTCATTGTATTTGATATATTAGAAACAGATGAATTCTCTTCTTTGAACATATTAATCTTTGAAAATCACCTTTCCATTTTTATTGAACTTACAATTGTTTCGACAATATTTTTAGCTCTTTGAACATTTTCAGGAATTGAATAATTCATTCATAATCTCTTATAGGAACCTGGGGCATAATACAAAGCTAACACTAATGACAGCATGTCATCCTGTCATCCCTGTAATCTTGGCTATACTGGGTTGAACTTGATATTTGATCATTTGACCTTCCCCTTGACCCAGCCTGAAATTCTTCTAGCTGCAATTATTTCTTGCTTGTTTTATGACGAAAATTCCTTCCTTGGCCTTCTACATATTCACAGAAGTCTTTTCTTTGTTAATCACCATTTGTGTTATTGTCTTTGTCTTAATATTATTTTATCCTTACCATTTTATTTTGTTCCGGCTTTTTTTTGTTTCTGTCAGGTTTTCCAGTTTGTGAGATACAGCAGGAGTAAATACATAGAAATAAGAACTGATGCAAGGGTTTATAGGGGAGAGAGGGGAGGGGGATGAGAGACAGAGAAGGTGAGGAGGCAGGGGAGCAAACATGTATGTGGGAGGGGGAGGGAGAACTAGAACTGACGGTGATTACATAACTCATTTTAAAAGTGATTTAGCCATGAGGATAGGGCAAGAGTTCTAAAATGTACTGTAGTGATGATGGTACAACTCTTCTTGATATGGTGGAACTATTGAATTGTGTGATATGTGGATTACGGACCAATAAAACTGTCTATTGAAAAAGCATAACAAGTTTTATGAAATCATTAAGTCTTACAAGCATAGGTCTATCTAATTTTTTATAACTATTGACAGGATGAACACTACTACAGGTGCTTGGAATATGCTGCTAAAGAAATGAATGTGTTTTTTAAAAAGTACGGAATGTAAATTTGTGGTTTCCACCTCTAGGACAGCTCTAGTATTATAACAGCCTCTTTTTTTAATAACTGGTTTGCCAAACTCAAAATTATGTATCTATTCCACTCCTATATCATTTTTCAATGAAATTAATATATCTTTAAAAATCTGTTTGCTATGGGGCTGAGCCCCGGTGGTGTAGTGAGTGAGTGCAGGACTGCGGCCCACTGGCTTGGCAGTTCAAATCCAGCAGCAGCTCTCCAGGAGCAAGGCTGGGCCTCTGACTCCCACCAGAGGGCAGTGCTGTCCCCCCAAAAAATAAATAAAATAAAATAAAATCTGTTTGCTCATAAACAAGTATATCAATCAAAAATAATCTGGAACTACTCTACTTTTTCTATGGATCACTTATTCAAAAAATGATAATAGTAACTAATTAATCAAATTATGTAACACTACAATTTGCTTTTTACAAGTAATAGTCTTTTAAAAACAAACAACAAAAATCCTTTGCCAGACAACTTCAGATAGCAATCAACTACAAAGAGACACCCACAGGCTTTACAAGTAATCAAGTGCTTTCACTAAGACATTCAGCAGAGCTTACATTTCCTTGAGCATATTCTCTCAATAACCAACTCAACTTGACTGCCTTCCCTGGACTATAGAGTTAAACGTGTTTTCACTAAAAACATAGCAAGGGTGTTGACTTAAAGTGAGCTTGCCCAAAGAAATTCAGTAAATCATTAACATGTATCATTTTTTTATAAGGTCTTACATTTTTCAAACTACCTAACTAGTCTTTCTCTAAAACCATCAGCAGTTTTCAGATCTTCAAATGTATATTGTCTTGAGCTGCTACAAGAAGTTTTGTCCATTTATTTAAAATATCAAAAAAAATGGAACATCTTCAATGCACAACAACATATAAATGGAATACTATGTAGCTAAAGAGAATAGTAATGAGGTTTTGAAATATCTTATAATATGATGAATCCAGAAGACGCTGAGCTTCTGGAGCAAAAAGAACAGGTCTCAGGCATCAAACAGGAAAAAACCATATCACTGTGTACCCACCTTCTCCAGACGGTGGCTGAGGAAATTTGGGGGCATGAGCAAGAGTGGTGAAGAAAGCTGATGGTGCCCAGCTATCAAAATACATAGTGTCTGGGGTCTTAAAGGCTTGAGGGTGAACAAGCAGTCATCTAGCACAGAAGCAACAAAGCCCACTATGGAGGAAACACACCAGTTTGTGTGATCATGAGGTGTGGAAGGAATAAGGTATCAGGCATCAAGGAACAAAAATCATATCACTGTGTGCCCACCCTCTGGATATAATCAAGGAAGACAAATGGGTGCAGAAGGAAACATGATGGAGAAAGTTGAAGGTGCCTAACTACCAAAATGATAAAGCATCTGAGATCTCAAAGGTCTGGAGGTAAACAAGCAGCCAGCTAGCACAGGGGCAGCAAAGTCCACATGGAAAAAGCACACCAGCCTGTGTGATCACGAGGTCTCAATGGGATCAGGTATTAAGCACCAAGGAACAAGAATCACATCACCAAGAATGAGGGGGAGTTCAGGGTGGGGACCCAAGGCCCATTTGTGGACAATTGGACATTCCCTTACAGGAGAGTCATGGGGAGGAGACAAGACAGTCAGGTTGCAGAGAAGTAATGATGAAACACACAACTTTCCTCTAGTTCTTAAAGGCTTCCTCCCCCCAGTGATCATGGTGCCAATTCTGCCTAACAAATCCAGCTGGTTTCGAGGAGGTACATTGGTACAGACGAGAACTGGTAACACAGGGAACCTAGGACAGATGAACCCCGTAGGATCAGTAGTGAGAGTGGAGATACCAGAAGGGTGGAGAAGTGGAGTAGAAAGGGGGAGCCAATTACAAGGATCCTTATCTCAAGTCATCCACATCTCTCCATTCCTACCATTATTATCCTTTCTGATATTAGAAGGATCTTAGCTAACATAAAAGAATATCAACAAGATGTTTACCTGTGCTTTATTGACTGTGCTAAGGTATTTGACATTGCAGATGATAAAAAAAACTACAGATATCAATACAAAGAATAGAAATCCCAGAATATTTCATTGTACTCATACAGAATCTATACAGAGACCAATGTGAAGTCTTTCAAACAGAACATGGAGGTGTTGCATACTTTAACATCCAGAACAATAAATATATATCAGGTTTGTATCCTTTAACCATACTTACTCTATATGCTGAGCATATAATCTGAAAAACTGAACTATGTAACATAACATGGCAACAGGATTAGGGGAAAACTCATCAATAACCTTTGAAATGTAGATAACACAGCTTGCCTGATCAAAATGAAGAGAACTTAAAGAACATACTGATTAATTACATCTCAATCTGAAGAAAGCAAAAATCCTCACAACTGGACCAATAAGCAGTATAATGATAAAAAAGAAAAGAGTGAAATTATCAAAAACATTATTTTTCTTGGATTCACAAAACAGTGTCCATGGAATCAGCAGTCAGGAAACCAAATAACCTAATTTATTTGGCAAATGTGATACCAAAGACCTCTACATAGTGTTCAATAGCAAAGATATCACTTTGAGAACTAAGGTGTACCTAACCTAAGCCATGGTACTTTCAAGCACCCTTTTTGCTGGTGAATGAATAAGTAAAATGTCCTGATACACTGAAGAACACTGAATATGTCATGGACCATCAGAACATGTCTGTCTTAAGAGAAGCATGGTCAGTATAGTCCTTAAGAGACAGAATGATGAGGCTTTGTCTCATGCACTTTGTTAGGTGCAGTTGAGTCCCTTCTGACACATAGTGACCTCATGCACACAAAGCACTGCCTGGTCCTGCACCACCCTCACAAGTTGGGGCCACTGTGAAGAATAGCACTGATTGTAAGGAGGTAGCCTGGACCGAGTAGGGATCGTTGCGTCATGTAAGTGGGCTTCAGAAAGCTCGTGGATACAATGAAACTACTAGATCATAGGGTGGCTATGAGGTGGGACCATGACAACAGTACCTATTAACTCTAACAGCAGAGATGCTTAAGCTGTCAATGGTGCCAGTATCGCTCTGCTCCAAGCCATTCTTCTCATTGTAGCTGAAATGATCTGATTACATCATGACTTTAAGTCCACAGTTCTTGTGATGACAGGATATTTTACAGTCAGGACTTAAACGGGATGCTTTATTTCTAATTGTCTCACCTAGGGATGAAAAGAAAACATAAAAGACTTTGGAGCAAAGACTAGTGGTGGGTAGACTGCCTGGAATGACCACTTGAAGAGGGCTGAACCTCTGTGCGGTGCCTTAGTATCTATCTTGCTTATTCATATAAGATTTCAGTCCAGCTGACCACAGTGGCATCTTTAATAAATAGTAACCAAATAGGGACCCAACATAACCAAGAAGGGCTATTACCATTTTATTCAATGGTTGCCACATTAATTTTGATGGGGCTCATGCCCGTTATAAAGAAACAGTACTTTTTACTAGACATGGGATAGGTGCTCTGCACTGCATCTGCACGTACCTTTTCCTGATGAAGAAGTTTCCATTCTTTTTTAAGGAGCACTGATGGCTTAGTGGGTATGTATCAGACTGCAAAGTGCCATGGTCAGTTGTCCCCAAACACCAGCCTCTCCACCGGAGAAAGACAATGCTTTCTACTCCCATAGTTAAAATCACAGAAACTTACAGGGACAGTTTTACCCTGTCCTATTGGGTCACTATGAATCAGTACTGATTCAATGGCAGTAAGCTGAGTTCTTTTTAAATGCCTCCTTAATTCCTGAAAGTGGGCTGGGGAAAAGTCAGATGAACTAGACAGTTCCATGTTCATCTTTCAACCTTGATATTTTCTCTACCCATGACAGGTGTTCCTGGCTTTTTGTCTGATTTACTCCTTCTTCATCACAGCTTAACTGAGATCATATATGCTCCAGGAAGTTTTTTATGACTCTCAAGGTAGGATTGATGTCTTTTCTGGGTGTTGAGAATTTCATTTTACTTGGATCCACAATCAACACTTGTTGAAAGGATCAATCGAGAAGTCATACTGCAGGTCATACTGCAGCACTGGGCAAATCTGCTGCAGGAGACTTCTTTCAAGATTCACTTTGAGGTCTAAGGTGCACCTGACCTAAGCCACAGTTTTATACAATACCTCATGCACATGAGAAAGCTGGAAAATGAATTAAAGAAGACCAAAAAGAGTTGATGTATTTGAATTATGTTGCTGGGGAAAAATACATAATATACCATGAACTGAAGAAACAAATCTGTCTTAGAATAAGTATAGCCAGAGTGCTCCTTAGAAGAATGGAGAGACTTTGGCCATGATTTTAGGGGGAATCGGCTTGTGGAAAAAGATACCATACGCTACCTCAACATTTCATTTCTGACACTGTATTAAAATCATTCATATATTTATGTATCTCCCCACCTAGATGGTAATATCATTGCCAACTATGAGTCTAATTCACAATTGTATTCTCGCACATTCATTGTATTCTGGCACATATTTAGAAGAAAAACCTCAAAGTCACTGCTATTGATTCAGTTCCAAGTCAGAGCAACCGTACAGGGCAGGGTGGAAGAGGAGAACTACTCGGTGGCTTTCAGAGACTGAGCCTCTTTATGGCAGGGGAAAGTCGCCGCTGCCTCGCACAAAGCCAGCTGGTGGTTTCAAACCGCTGACTTTGCAGTTAGCAGCTCAATCCCCACCCCACTGAGCTACCAGGGTGCCCACAGGCACCCAGTTGTTGTTAGGTGCCAGCAAGTCCATTCCGACCCCAAAGTGATCCTGTGTACAACAAGAGGGGAACACTGTGCTAGTCTCACACACACAGTAAGTACCAGTAAATACTTCTTTCCAAAAAACTCAGTGGCATTAAGTCGATTAGGTCAGTCAGTTTGGAATTTTCTTCCAAACCCTTACCTACAGCAGACAGGTTAGCCTCTCAAAGAAGGCTATGAAAAGAAATCTTTACGAAACTGGTGTGCTAACGCTGACTTCAAGACAGTCTATAATCTCAGCGCTGGTTTCCCAGACTAGCTGGTCATCCTTACTTAAATTAGCTGTTCTCTTTGTATATCACCTGAAGCAAAAAGTACGAAATTATTTCTAGTAAAATGGATATTCCTCAACTTTACATGTTACAGATTAGTTCTTTTTAAAGTATGCAGAATAAAGATCCTAAATTTCTTTGGAAAAAAATAAGTATATCACCACCTGTGGAGATAATCTGAGTTCCTGTAATGGCTCTGAGACTTTCTGTGTGGTGTTATAGTAACAATTTTAAACCTCTTTTGTCTCAGTTTACTCATTCTTATAAGGATTAATTAACAATGTAACATATCGATTACATTGCCAAGAGCACTGTTTTTGATCCAAAAAAGTGGTAGTGATAACATTTACAAGATTCTGTTTAACTATATTAAGAAAACTATTAGGTAGAAGAAAATCTGCTGCAGCTTGTTTATGTACATAAAATGTTACTGCAACACAACCATGTTCACTCATTTATTTTATCTATGTACTTTTGTACTATAATGACAGATTGAATAGCTGCAACTATTATTACAGTTTTTTAGAATTTTATCAATTTTATTCGTCTTTTTTGAGGTTTTAGTTTCATTGAATTTTGTTTATTGTTTTCTGCTTTATTCACAGTTCGATCTTCATGGTTTTCATCATCTGTTTACCTTACTATATTTTTTATGCAGTTGTTATTAGGCTGCCTTATGGAAAACTTCTGACTCATTGCAAAATCATGTTCTCAGAGTAGAACTGCTCCTTAAAGATTTCAAGTCTGTGACCTTTTTCAGAGGATATTTCTAAATCTACTGAAGTGCTTCTGGTGTGTTTGAATCACCAACCTTAAGGTTAGTAACCAAGTGCTTAATTATTTAAGCCACCCAGGGTGTCTTACCATATGGCCCACAAAACATTTTATATGTGTGTGTATCCCAATGTATTAAATTTCTTAACTCCTGGAAAATTCTCCAACATAATAAACCACACACACACACACACACACACACACACGCACGCACACACGTGCACCAATGGCCAACAGTTCTTTCAACAGAGAAAATCTCAAAACATCCACCTTTGAAAGGAAATGGAATAGGAGCTATCACCACTCGTATCCAATATTCTACAGGAAGCCAGAGTCATCAAAGGAAATTTAAGTGGTCAAGTCAGCAAAGTAGTAAAACTATTTGCAGATGATATGATCACATACATAACAAATGCCACAGGCTCGACAAGAAAATTATCATAGTTTATTAAAATAGTCAATGAAGTACAAGATCAACATACATCTAAATCCAAATGCTGGCAAAACTAGCTATTCATTTGCAGGAGAATGAAATAAGATCCGTATCTTATATCATAAACATAAATGAACTCAATATGGATCAAAGACCTAAATATAAAATCTAAAACTAAAATAAATAAAAACAGACAAATTTATATGGCATAAATTTAATATGAAATATGATGAAAAACACAAATAACAGAAGATGTAGATGGTTCTTGGGTGCTTTCCAAAAATTAGATACTTATGTACATCAAAACAGAGAACCCAAAGCCTAGCAGGAAAAAAAATCTGGAAATGTCATACTGGACAAGGGACTAATCTAAAAAATTTTATAGAAAACTTCAACAGCTCAATGTTTCCTTGGGTGTGTGGCAGAAGAGTTTGGGGAGAAGTAGGGAGCTAATAATGAAGAGTACAATAATGAAGAAAATGTTCTAAAACTAATTGTGATGATGAGCAGACAACTCTTCTTGGTATGATTAAACTATTGGATCGCATGGTGTGTGAATTATATGCCAAAGAAACTGTGAGGAAATAAATGATCCAACTTTCAAATGGACAAAGGACTTGAACAGAGAGTGCACCGAAGACACCATTCAAGTGCCAGTACACATATGAGGAAATACTCATGAGCATTAGCCATTCAAAAGATGGAGATCAAAACAAAGAGGCTCTTATCCTAGCTTTATCTTTATCCTAGTTTTAATAATAAAATTCAAAAAAGCAGAAAACAACAAATACTGCTAAGGATGAGGAGAGACTAGGATCCTCATCCACTGCTGATGGGACTTTAAAATGGTGTCACCATTGTTGGACGTGAAAAGGGAAGTCCTAAAAAGATTGGGAGAAAAACACCAGATAGACTAGCTATGTACCTCTCTACTAGGTACATATCTTAAAGAAGTAAAAACTGTGACACATATGTAGTACACCCATATTCACAATAGCAAAAGGCCAGAAACTCAAGTGTACATCACCTAAAGAAGGGATATATAAACCTTGGTGTACACACACACACACACACACACACAGAAATGTTAAAAAGCAATTAATCTGCAAATGAAACCTTGTAACATAAAGGACATTGTGCTATGTGAAATTAGTTGATCACAAAAGAATAAATATTTTATGGGATTATTTTAAGTTAAAAAAGAGGTTTTCACACAAAAAGTAATATGTGATGGTTACCAGAGTGGCAGGTGGAGGGAGAGAATGTACATTACTCATTATAGGTACCATTTAATGTGGACAAAGGGGAAGACAATATAGCAAAAAAAATGATGTCAGTAAGGAAAGACACTAGGAGGAGAGCAAGAGTTAAATGCAACGGAAGGAACTACAGCTATATACACAATCATGCAGTAACAGTGATTTATGAGTGGACGCTTGGTTGCACATGCAGAATGAGTAAGAGAGTAAAGTGGGTGGGGTTATATCTATGAATATGTACAGGTTTGACAGAGGATAATTCTACATGTACATTCACTTATGCTGCAAAGATATGAATGAATGTGATGAAGTATGAAATCTTATGAGGAAAAGTTATGAAACTTCTCAAATATAAGCAAACACTTTGAAGGATGAATTGCTGGGCCTGGGGACACCAAGGTAATTAGAATAACAGTCCACAGCAGAACTCTCCTTATCAGTGAGGGCAAAGACTATCTCAAAATATTTGGACATGTAATCAGCAGGGACCAGTTGCTGGGAAGGGGAATTATGCTTGATAAAGCATCAGGTCAATTAAAAAGAAAGCATTTCAAGGAGATGGACTGACATGGTGGCTGTGACAGTGACTCAGACATAACAAGGGTGAGAGGGCACAGGGCTGAGCAGTGTCTCACTCTGATGTGCGTAGGATCACTGTGCATCGGGACCAACTCAGTGGAACCAAACAACAATAGATACATCTACAATACTTTTATTAACTGTTGATATTAGACACCTCCAAGTTACAACTCATGTGGCACTGTACCGTCCTCACAATTGTAATGCTTGAGTTCTTGTGGGAGACCACATCAATCCATCTCCATGTGGGTCTTCCTCTTTCTCGCTGACCTGCTACTTTGGAAGTAGAACAGCTAGAACGCTCTTTAGAGGCAAAGTTGACAAGACTTGGTCTCACGTGTTTGCACATGCTGCTAAGAGAGGCCAGTCCCTGGAGATGGAGATCATGCTTGGTAAATTTGTGGGGCAATGGAAAAGAGGAAGACCTTCCGCAAGATGGATGGACACAATGACTTCAAAAATGGGCTCGAACATGTGAACAATTATAAAGATGGCACAGGACGCAGGAGTATTTCATTCTCTTGTAGATAGAGTGCTGTGAGTCATACTCAACTCGCCAGCATCTATGGAGGAAAACAGCTATTTTACCTAGTATAATATCCTATTCCAAGTTCTGGTCTCTACTGGTGACATTGGCCAAGTTTAAGATGAAGTCTGACCATTCTCACCTCTAAGGAGCATTCTGGTTGTCCTTCCTCCAAAACAGATTTTTGTTCATAAGGCAGCCATGGTACCTTCCATTCTCTTCACTATAGATACATAATTAAAATGCATATATTTTTCTGTAACTTTCCATATACACTGTCTAGTTTTCTGCATTAGTCTGAATTAACTAAACAAATTCAGAGACACTAATGTATATAAGAAATAGTTTTAGATAAAAAGCAATTGTAAACATTCCAGCCCAGTCCAGATCAAGTCCATAATTCCAATATTATTAGTCCATATGTCCAATATCAATTTATAAATTCCTCTTCAGACTCACCAAACACATGCAATGATAACAAATGCAGGAACATCACAAGCCAGTGAATATAAAGTTTTGTGGATCCAGTGACTGTACAAACATCTCAACACTGGCAGTGTTCTCCACATGACTCCTTCAGCTCCAGGACTCTGACGTAGCTCCATGTGTCTTGTCAGCAGGAAGATGAAGCAGAGTCTGTGTATCTGGCCTCCAATGAACATTTATCTCCATGGTGCTTGCAAATGAGGTCATCAAGCACAACCTGATTGACAGGCTAGACTTCATCCCTCTGCAAACTGACACCAGATTATCTAACTACTACATTTGCACATGTATATGAAGTGATTAAAAATACCATGGCCTGGTCAGACAAATCTTAATCCTTAAGTGACATCTTTTGTATTTAACACTTTAAAGAGGTCTTGGGTAGTGGATTTGCCCAAGCCAGTATGTCTTTTAATGTCTCAACTCTTACTTTCATTAACATTGATAGAAGATTTGAGAATTGCAGCCCCATGCATAACCACTACACCACCAGGCCCCAATAACATTGATTGTAGATTTAAGCAAAATAAATTCTTGAATTTCAGTATTTTCGCTATCATGATATTGTCTATTAGTCAAATTGTAAGGATTGCTGATCTCATGCATTGAGTTGAGTTTCATCAGCAAGAGCATCAAATCCCACTAGCTTTCAGCAGGCAAGGTTCTGTCATCTGTATATCACAGGTTAATAAGTCTTCCTCTAATCCTGACGCTACATTCTTCTCCACAGCCCAGTCTCTTAGATTATCTGCTCGCCATACAGATTGAATGAGTATGGTGAAAGAATGTACCCCTACAACAAATATCGCCTTATACTAATCTTTCTTTATGCGAACAGCACACAGGACAACATATTTTAGTCTTGTGTTTTTATTTTTTCAATGATTTTATTGGGGGCTCTTACAGCTCTTATAACATTCCATTCATCATTTGCATCAAGCACATTTGTACACATGTTGCCATCTTCATTTCCAAATATTTTCTACATGAGTCTTTGGTATAAGCTCCTTTCCCCCTCCTTTTTTTAAATAAATCATTTTATTGGGGGCTCATACAACTCCTATAACAATCAATACATATATCAATTCTATGCAGACCACACTTGTTGCCATCATCACTCTCAAAACATCCTTCTTCCACTTCGGCTCCCAGTACCAGCTCCGCATATTTCCCTTTCTCCCCAACCCCCCTCCTTCATGAACCCTTAACAATCTACAAATTATTTTTTTATATTGTACACTGTCCAATGTATCCCTTCACTCATTCCCCTGTTGTCCGTACCCCAGAGAGGAGGTTATATATAGACCCCTGAAATTGGTTACCCCTTTCTGTTCCACCATCCCTCCACCCTCCCAGTATCACCATTCCCACAACTGGTACTGAAGGGATCATCTATCCTAAATTCCTTATGTTTCCAGCTCAAGTGTACATGCTGGATTTGCCAGGTAGAATTGGGATCATGATAGTGGGTGGGAGGAAGCATTTAAGAACTAGAGGAAAGTTACATATTTCATTGTTGCTACACTGTACCTTGACTGGTTCATCTCTTCCCTGCAACAACTCTATAAAGGGATGTCGCTTGACCACTTGATGGGCTGTGGGTCCCCAATCTGTACATCCCCTCATTTATGATATAATTGTTAGTTCTTTGATGCCTGATATCTGATCCCTTCAACACCAGGCTGGTGTGTTTCTTCCATGTGGGCTTTGCTGCTTCTGAATAGGATGGCCGCTTGTTTACTCAAGCCTTTAAGACCCAAGATGCTATATATTTTGATAGCTGGGCACCATCAGCTTTCTTCACCACCTTTGCTTATGCACACATTTGTCATCAGCAATCATATCCGGAAGGTGAGCATGCAATGTTATGATTTTTAATTCTTAAAGCCTGATAACTGATGCCTTCTATACCTCGTGATCCCACAAGCTGGTGTGCTTCTTCCATGTGGGCTTTGCTGTTTCTGAGTTAGATGGCTGCTTGTTTACTTTCAAGCCTTTAAGACACCAGACACTACATCTTTTGATAGCCGGGCACCATTCAGCTTTCTTCACCACATTTGCTAATGCGCACATTTGTCTCCAGTGATCGTGTTGGAAAGGTGAGCATCATGGAATGCCTATTTAATAGAACAAAATGTTCTTGCACTGAGGAAGTACTTGAGTGAGGTCCAATGCCCAACTGCTGTCCTACTACTAACCCTATAAGTATATGCACATAGATCTATTTACCCATCATCATATATAAATATATTCACCTATGTACATGCCTGAATTTAGACCTCTACAAATGCCCTTTGCCCCCCAGTTCTAGTCTTGTGTTTTATACCATCTATCTACTAATTATATTTTCTAAAAGTTCACCTTCCGTGTGTTTATGAAATTAATACTTATTTACCTTCAAATACTTTAGAGACAACAGAAAATCAGTGATTATAGAAACCAGTAAACAATGGGTAAATCATTGTAAATCTTGCCACTTTAAAAAATTTTTCTCTTGTGACCTCACTACTTCTTAAAAGGCAAGAATAACTGTTTTACAGGATTAATATTTCTATTCATCTACTTCAAATCCAGCAGAGTAAACACAAGAAAAGAGATGCTATTTCCAGAGGCCTGTTGACATCCCTGATAATTGTTTTTATATAAACAAGGAAATACCTATTAGACCTCTATACTAAGATCAAATATCACTCAATTGAGATGTAAGGAACCTAAATGGAAATAATAACTTTATACAGACCCTTGGTTCTATTTCTGTTCATGACCAAAAAATAAAAAAATAACTCATATCTGTATTTTTCATATTACTCTTCCTACTTGGAATTCAGTAAATGGTTCAAGCTATTAGGCAGCGTCATGGGTAAACTTCACAACTAGATTTGGAGCATATCAAAAAATACTCTAGAAAATACTTTCTAGACATCATTTCCTAAACTCTTTTCTATAATTTTAGGTTAGGCATGGATAACTTCTATATGAAGATTCTGCATATACTGTTCTTTTTTAGTATAAGAATTTAATAAAGCCTAAAACACACTTGACTCAAAACAAACTTATTAAGACAATTCTCAAAGATTGTACACAGGCATTTTTCTTAAAAAATTATTTTATTGGGGGCTCTTATAGCTCTTAAAACAATCCATACATCCATTGTGTCAAATACATTTATACATATGTTGCTATCATCCTTTTCAAACATTTTCTTTCTATTTGAGAACTTAGTATCAATCAGTTCCTCATTTTTCTTCCCTCATCCACCCTCCCACCCTCAAGAACCCTTGATAAGTTCAAAATTATTATTATTTTTATTTCTTACACTGTCCAATGTCTCTTCTGTTCATCACCTGGTAGGAGGGGTTTAATATGACGATCGTTGCAAGAAGTTCCCCCTTCCACTACCCCCACCTTCCCCATACCCTCATTTTTACTCCCATCATTATTCCTGGAGTGTTTATCTGTTCCTTGTGTTGAGAGTTCTTATCTGTACAAGTGTACATGCTCTGGTCTTTCAGATTTGTAATGTAAAACTGGGTTCATGATAGTGGAATGGGGGAGCATCAAAGTACTGGAGGAATGTTGTATGTTTCATCAGTGCTATACTGTTCCCTGACTGGCTTGTCCCCTCCTCATGACCCATCTGTGAGGGGATGTGCAATGGTCTACAGATGGATTTTGAGTCTCCTCTCCAACCCTCTCATTCACATTAATATGATTGTTTATTTTAGGTCTTCTGTGGCCTACACAGACATATCTCAAATATAATTTATTTCATGTGTTTCTGATTTATTTATACTTGACTAATCAAAAGTTTATATTGAAAAAAAAAACTTCAAATTGGAGAGATTTATGTGGCCGGACGGTGTCACAAGAAACCTTATGTAATTTGATTAATAACACTTTAAAATGCTCTTTTTAAAGAGAAAAAAGTTGTTTTAAAATTTATACAATCAAATTATTAATTTGATTTAAACTGTATCCATTATTGGCAAAATATTTTTCACTCTAACACTCATTATAACTATATTGTTCTTGATATAGCTACACTTTAGCTTTGTGATATATATAACTGATGCTCCATTCTTAAAGTGGATTCTCCAAAGAAGAAAAGCCAGTAATGTTTATTTTATAAATACACACACCTATTTATGGAGCAAAATAGAAGTTCACATTAAGAAAATGGCTCAGGTAAATATAGAAGCTGGTGTGTCTAATCCTATTTCAACTCTGTGGTCAGATGTTATGCTGGAGGTTTCTCTTGACTGGTATAGCTTCGGGAACTGATGAGCTCAGGGTCCTTAGGAACCTAAGGCTAGTGGTTTCAGTTGGATAAATGGTCACCAGGTTAAGCTTGTGACTGGTGAGGTAAATGAATCCAAGGTCTGAAGGTCAGATGGCATACTGCTGATGGGTCTCTGGGTCTGCAGAGAATATGGCAGGTCATTGACTCAAGTCTAGAGAATTGGAGGCTGACAAGCCAGATGCAGGATCCAGACCCAGCAGGAAGCAAACAAACTCTCCCATGGCATCCACTTACATCAGTGATTCTCAACCTTCCTAATGCCACAACCTTTTAAAACAGTTTTTCGTGTTATGGTGACACCCAAACATAAAATTATTTGATAACTGTGATTTTGCTACTGTTATGAACTGGGCATCACAACCCAAAGTAGTCACAACCCACATTGAGAACCGCAGATTTATACAGAGATTAGGAAATCCCTCCAAGTAAACATCCTTTCAATTGTATCAGGAATATGACCTGTGAAAGGGGGGTGGAGGGGTGGGTTCCACCTTATCTTCCTACCATTGAGTGGCTCCTGAGAGTAGATCTCATTATGAAGTTGACTACATTGTGGCAGGTAACATCATGGAGGATTACTAGTCCTTATAACTGCCAAACCATTGCTCTCCTATGCTTTGCATATGTTATCAAGTGAGACCCAGGAAAAGCATATCTTGTTTAATTAATTAGAAGTACAGCAAAAAAAGAGGAAGACCCCAACAAAAATGACTGACACAGTGGGCTTAAACAATGGTGAGAAGAATACAGGGTTATAAAGTGCTTCCTTCTGTTGCACACAGAGTTACTAAAAGTCTGAACCAACTTGCTGGAATCTCACACTTTTTTCTAAAATGTCCATACATCTCTTTATTATTAAAAATAATTAGAAAGTATATGTTTTGAAAGACCATCTTTTAATTACTCCCTTAAAATATTCCTAGAGATTTAATAGCACATTATCTGATTAACTATGATTAATATTCAAATTAACACTATTATAAATACTCTAGTAATTTAGGCAAAAAAAGCTATTTCCCTGAAACTTAAGTTTTATTTGTAAAATGGTGAGAAAGACATATGCAATCTAATATTTATACCAGCTATGATCACAGTGCCTGATAATGAGTCTGTAATAAGTATTTACTAAATTTACTACCATTGACTTCACATCTATCGGCCAAAATCCCTTAACTGAAGAGATGCTTCCACAAAAAGAAGTGTTTATTCCACATGGCATTGTGCAATTCCTTTGAAGGTAAGACAGACCATCCAAAGTGTCATACAGTGCTGACTGCTGTCCTTGGACAACTATCTCCCCATCTTACTGCAGTATTTATATTAATAATTCTAAGTGCATGGCCCCTTAATCTTCCCAATCTATTAAGGCTTTGCTTTCATCTAAGAAAATATTCTTAGAATAAAGTAGCAAATAAATCACATTTCCTCTTTGTGCCCCACCTGCAAGTGAATAAAACCGAAGCACTTAGATATAGGTTATGCGGTCCTACATGATCTGGCCCCTGCCTTGTTTCTTACCACTCGCCTGCTCCTTCCTCTATTCTTCTTGCTGAAACTGAAGCACATGAACTCTGTGTACTTGACTCATCGTATCGTCAAGTTTACACAAACCACTGCCAAAATGAGACTGTCCTCCCCTCATCAGATTTAAACTGAAATATCACCTCCACAGTGAGAGTACTACCCTTTCTAAAAGAGCATGCTATATTAGTCTCTCTATTGTTCTTCATAGCAAAGCGTTTTTTCTTTAGTAAAAACTCAAACATACTTATTCATGTTACTTCCATGGGACGGGGACGTCATCTCATTTGCCATTACATCTTCAGAGCCTAGAATACACATATCTTTGGCATTAAATAGCTTTATTACATTTGCTAAGCAGGAAGGATTTGCTCTCAGCAAATGATAGAGGAGAAGTAAAAGAGATCAATAACCAAGTGAACCTAGAGCACAGGGTGAGAAAGGTAGAAAGCCGAAGAACTGAACTATCACCAGAATCAGCGTGGAGATGAAAGCAGAAGGAGGCCACACCCACAGGGTAAAGCCCAGAGCAGCAGAAGGGAGGAGAGCGTTTTTTTTCCTTTCACTCGCACTCTTCTCCTTTCCTCTCTCCTTTCCTTCTTGAAAATCAACCCATTTTTGCTCTTTTTTTCTTCCTGCTTTGTTTTCTCTGTGATAAGCTGCTTTTCACTTGTACATTCCCCTCAAATAATTTGTGTCCTATGGACCAGTAAAAGTTCTCCACTGAGAAACTGGTGAGTATATTTAATATTTATATATAGGTCAAGAACACCAACACAGATTTGCAGCAGATGACGGACACAAGCAAGCCCAACCTAAAGAAAGCGTGTAACGTTAAACTCTGCCCTCCAGTTTCACTGCTGTCTGAAGGGCCCTCATGCTTCTCCCCATAGTCCCCGGGGCCATCCCACTCATAGAGTTCTCTCTCTGAAGCTTGCCCTCATTGGGTCAGACCTCCTTCCAGTTCACTTCACTCTAAGTCCCATCTACATGTCAGCAAAACTATCTTTCCAATGTGTTACTATTGCCCTTTCTTCATCTCAAAAAGCTATTATATGTGTATATATATGCATATATATGTATTCAGGTAAAATTCTGAAAGATAATTTGTGAAAATATAATCAACATCACTGAAAAAGTTGTGAAAAAGTTGTTAAATTGAAGACTAATTTGATACTCAAACATTCACCTTACACACAATTAAAATTTTCCCCAAATTTTAGATTACAGGTTAATCAGGCTTACAACATAATTTACCTCCCTAATGCATTCCCATTCTGAAATAACTCACAGCCATAAAGGGTAAGTACTTACAAGACAAAAATCTTAAACAATGGTAATAGCAACAAAATATTCTGCTTTTCTTTTTTACTAACTTGGTGTTAACTTAATGAAATGTGACATTGCTATCAGTATAGTGCAATAAAAATGAAATGGTGCCCAATGTACAAAGAAAATATGAAAATCCCAAATGACAACAGCAAAAACAAAATTTATGTTTTCTCTTTCTTTTCTTATGCCCTCTGCATTACCTTGAGAGCATGTGACTTTGTTATGTACATACTACAATAAAAATAAAATTGGCTGTTAGTCTGCCTAGATGGATGCTTGGAAAATAGCTAAATAAAATTATATTTCTCAGTACCTCATGAAAGATCTATCACATATGACCCAATTCTCATGTCCTGATGTTAAAAGCTATACTAAATGTGGTTAAACAAAAGTAAACTATCTAAACAATTCCTAGAAATAGAAGATCAGACATTAGTACATCTTTGTTGACATTTCAAATTTTACATTACCTAAACACTTTATTAAAATTTGATCAAAATTCTAAACTCATTTTATGTTTGTCTTTCCTATAAGTAGATGTTGTCCTAGTAAGACTATGCCTCTGTCTGCTGTTACTCAGGTAAAGTGAGCAGAAAGATATTTTAGAAGGTTAATAGAAAAACTCATATCTGAGTAGAATATTCCCCATATTAGACAACCTCATTCTAGCATCTTTTTTTCTACTTTTGATTATACTAAAAACAAAATTACCTGAATTTTCAAGCTTAAGTCTCTCTGGATATATGCTATCAATAATGCAAATTATTTTTTTTGTTTTCTTTGGGGGGGGCATCACTGCCCTCTGGTGGTGGGAGTAGGAGGTCCAGCCTTTGCTCCTATAAAGCCGCTGCTGGAATTGAACCTCCATCCCAGTGGGCCGCAGTCCCGCGCACAACCACTACGCCACTGGGGCTCAGTCCAATAATGCAAATTATTTAACTACACGATGAAAACCTCACTTTTCTCAAAAAATTACTAATGAAAGAACCCTAAAAAGATTGCAAAATAGATATAAAAATCAAGTTAGGACTATATAAAATTGGCATACCAACATCTGCATATACCAAATATGATTTTAAGCATTACTTTTAAAAACTATCCTTTTGAAAAGCCTATGAGCGATAGCATATGTTATTAGAAGATTATTCAGTTTGTCTCCTCAAGAATTACTTACTAGTGTCAAATGGAATCAATTAGACAAGAATCAACTAGCCAGGGGGGTTGGGGGTGAGAGATGAAGAGCTAATACCAAGGACTTCAGTAGAAAGAAAGTGTTGTAAAAATGATGATGGCAACAAAGGTACAAATGTGGTTGACACACTGGATGTGTGTTTGGATTGTGATAAGAGCTGTATAAGCCCCCAGTAAAATAATTTTTAAAAATTCAACTAGCCAAAAAGGGAGAGGGGAGAAAAATACACAACTCACTTGATTTAACCAATACCTAAACTGCACATTCTAAATCTACTTCAATCTTTTTTTTTTTTTTTTGGTGGGCATCACTGCCTTTGGTGATTGTGGGCACTACCCAGTGCTGCTCCTGAGAGCTGCCGCTGGATTTGAACCGCCAAGCCCGCAGTCCCGCACTCAACCACTTATGCCACCGGGGCTCAACCCTCCTTCAATCTTTTGTTAGAAAGTTTTTGATGCTGGTGTTACTATAAATTGATATAACTTTTCAGGAAAGCAGTTTGGTAATAAATATCCATTTTTCATATTCATTTTCTTTTATCATTAACTCCACTTCTAAGGATTGTCCTACAGAAACAATCTAATAAGCACAAGTTTCTTTTTTTGGAGGGTGGGGCATCACTGCCCTGGTATGAGTAGGAAGCCCAGCCTTGCTCCTGGAGAGCTGCTGCTGGATTTGAACTGCCAACCCTGTGGGCCGCAGTTCTGCACTCAACCACTACGCCACCGGGGCTCAGCCCTATCACAAGTTTCATGTATCTAAAATAAAACTAAACTCATGGCCACGGAGCTGATGCCAACCCAGAGCGACCCCATGGAGCAGGGAAGAACTGTGAGTGTTAGGGGAGAAGAAAACCCCATCTCTTTCCTTTGGGGCGGCTGGTGGTTCAAACTTCAGGCCTCATGACCAGCAGTGCGACTTGTGACATTAGACCAACGGGACTCCTAACTGTAGGTATAGAGACGGTTACTTCAACATTATTGACTGGAACAAAAGAAAACAACTTAGAAAAAATCAGAAGGGGGAAAAATCCTAGGAACATTAACTGATATTATACAATGATTTAAAGAACCCCAAGGGGACAACAGCTAAGTGTTTGGGTGCTAACCAAAAGGGTGTCAGTGAAACCTACCCAGCAGGAGAAAGGCTTCGCCAATCTTTTCCCACAAAGATCAGAGCCTGAAAAACACTACTGGGCAGTTTGACTTTATCACATGAGATCAAAACAAATTCACTGCCAGGAAGTGAAAGCGGACTGATAATGACACTAGAGGGCACGAAAGAACTGCTCCCATGAGTTTCCAAGACTACATAGAACCCTTTACAGGTATGGAAAGTCCAGTAGAGCAGGTAGTAGTTTTGAACTGCTGACCTTGCAGATAGCAGCCCAACACATGTAGCCAACTACATGGGTCAAAAGTGACTCAGCATCAAACAATAAGTAATGTATAACCGTTTAAATAGCAATTTAGAATAAACTGTGATTACCTAGTACTAGCCTAAGTAAAAAAGTATTGCTACAAGGTTTCAGTTCATCCACACCCAGGTTTATTCCTTTCATTGTGATCAGTGGGGAGCTGCAGACAAGTTCTCCCGGGCTAACACACAGAGTATCATTGGGGTGCCTTAAAGAAAGTCCATCAAAACAGTGGTTTGTGAGGAGCGTTCCTGGCTCAGCTTAGCTCCAGGCAGACAGGTCAGCTCAGCAAGTCAAGACAAGCAAGTTATGACAAGTTTAGAATTCCAAAGAGATGATATTGAGAGGTTTTTGTGACGTATACAGGATGATCATAAAGAGTTATTATGAAGTTTTATGAAAACTGAAAATTGTACTAGTGAGAAAAAGGCCCAAAAAGCTGCACTGAGTAAATCTCTTCTTCACTAAACTCAAGGTTAAATGGTGAGATTCAGTCGGTTCCAATCGGTTTGGTAGAGCCAATGCCTACTTTTTTCATGAGCCTGCTGAACTAGTTTTTAAATGGCATTTGTAATCTGGATGCTCTTTGAGGTGGGCATCAACCCTTACTTTGTTCTAACGTTGATTGGTGCAGTAGCAGTGCCTGTAGTAGTGTTCGTTTCATCCAGAGGTATAAAAACCTAGGCAGAACTGTGCTTGTAATATTTATTTGTTTCATAAACTTGTTATACTTTTGATAGAATGCTATTATTTTTATTCCCTTGAGTTTGCTACTTCAGTAAACAAATATATATAATAAAAAATTACAACCAACCAGAGATAGGATTGCTGTCATTTGTTTCAACTTTGTGTTAAGCCCCAAATTTCCACAAAATATCACGAATGAACAGTGAAATTCCTGAAAGTATTCAAAGAACTAAAACTATTGTCAGAAAAAATGCTGTAAGGTCAGTAGAAGTGGAAAGGGATTTTTCAAACATGAACGTATTATGTTCAGAGAAGGGAAGTTGCCTGTTTTTAATATAACAAACATAATAATAACTATTGTCTAAT
This sequence comes from Nesogale talazaci, assembly GCA_004026705.1. NCBI lineage: Eukaryota > Metazoa > Chordata > Mammalia > Afrosoricida > Tenrecidae > Nesogale > Nesogale talazaci. The sequence goes on along the minus strand of PVJH01011272.1, from coordinate 15,982 downwards.
CGGTCTACCTCTATAGGAAAGGGATTCTATTCTTACAGCAAAAAGATGGCTAAGGATATATCACACAGTCATCAATGCTTGAATGAAAGCAAATAATATTGCAAGTGAATATACCAATCAAGAAGCAGTATGAGAATATCTTAAGTAACAGATTTATTGGGTTTTTTGCCATGTTATTATTTTGCTAGTTTTATTGATATTTTAAAATTATTTTATAACATAATCTAGTTTTGTGTTTCTCATTTATTGTAATTTAAGAAATTATTGTTCTAATTTAAGCATGAAATATTAAACTAACTTTTGGAATATCGTCTTTAATATTACAATGCTCATTAGGGTAGTAAACTGTCCTTTTTAATCATTTGAATTCTACAAGGGTAGCAAGGGCTTGGCTATGAGCATTTCAGTGAGACGCCTGACCCTGTCCACTTTACAACCCTGATATTGCCCCTTAATATTTCTTTTCATTCCCTAAATTCAAAGAATATTGAAAAAGAACACAATTTGAGTTCCTCAAGGACTTCATAACCATGTTGACATGGTGTACACTGAAGCATGCAGAATTCTTTGTGTAAAAGAGAAAAGGTGTAAAGACCTAGAAAGAGAATATGTAAAAAAAAAAAAACCTCACATTTTGATATTTTTAATAAAAGCTTTTCATGATTTTGAAGCAATACGTCTTAATTTCTAACATACTGAGATTATACTTGTGCTGATATCATACTAGTGTATATATACTAAGCATATAAATATGCTTACATATATATTTAGAAGTACACAAAGCATATTTCTAGAGACATAAAATTTTAAGATACAAAGGAACTGAAACTATCTGATAAAATGATAGACTCTAGGTGTGTTGCTATATATGTCTGCCAGTAAGTAAGTCACTTAGTTGCTATTCCAATTTAAAGGCTGGAAAACTAAGACAATAACTAGAAGGAGGCTACACCTAAAGTTGAAGGCCCATCTAGTGTATCTAAGTGGGAAATGCAAAAGTGGGCTTTTTGGGGAAAAGATAAATATGATACCAAAAAAGTTGAAAGTCACAAACCTGAACATAGGCTGTGTCTTTCACTAACTGTGTAGTGAGTGAGCGAAGGCACTTTATAAAGTAAAATCAACTCTGACAGGAGACAGGGGTATTTTCTGGGTTTATTTTTGTCTTGTTTCCATTTTTTGTTGATATTATTATTATTTTGTCTGTATTAAGCAAAATTAGCAGATACTTACACTTCTTAATTTTACTTGGCTGGCACTATAAAACTAAAATTCAGAAAAACATACACTACTACTATCATGAAATAACAGAAACATGCACCAAAAAATGTCTAGATCAATTTTTGGAATTCAATTTCATTTATTTAATATTATTTTCAAAAAAAAAGAAAAAAGAAAAATATGTAGATCAAATTTTCTAATAAAAATAAAAGAATAATAAATTTGGGGAAAAAATAATATTATTTTCATGAATCTTTATAGTATTCCCTTGTCATTGCTTAATAAAACAGTGAGTAAATCTCATGGGATAAAGCATACAAGGTTCTACACTAATTCTCTTTTCAGCATTACTTAATTTTCTGCATTTAATTTTGAACACACCTCTACTGTACGTAAATGTCACAGTTCTCTCTCATCAAGCTCATTGTATGTGTACACTGCAGAGTAATTCATACCTCATGCCAACTGTAACTAAAATGCTGTAATTCCACATCGCTGCATCAAGCAGAAGCCAAGCTTCAGATTGCATACTGTCTGATTACTGAGATCACATTAGCACACTATGAGTGGTTTAGTCATTCTATCAACTATTGATGTTAAATCTTTGGATGCAGTGAAAGTTAACAGTGCTATTTTTATGTTGTAAAAAAATTCAGTCTGTTTTCCCTTTTTGATTATAGTTCACTTAAGGAAAAAATGTTGCTGTATGGTTTGACAATGTTTTATGTGCCTTCAGCTGATAAAACACACAAAAGGTTTGAATAGCCCATTTATTTGAGCAGACGTATTAAATAATATTTTAAATGTGAACATGCATGTCATAAATTTAGTAGTATCTTTAAAGTAGGATAAATCTAGTATTTAAAATAGGTTTTGTTCAAAGCCATTTTTTTCCCAAACAGTCATAAAGGAACTCTGATTTGTGCTGCATGAACAATGCCAGCATCATCATTTTAATGCTATCCATATGGGCTTCTAATAATAGATAAGAGTCTACATTTGTATTGTATGTCTTAGAGACATTTAAAATCTAGATAAGGAAAGGCTTATTTCATTGGCCCCATAGTTAAAGAAAGCAGACCCTAATTAAAAGAATTCTGTTCTGAATTAACTAGTTTGACATGTGCTAATTGACAGTTCCTGTGAAATGGTTCTAATTAAAGTCAATATGTCTTTTTCAATTAAAAGGAAATTAAGAATATACTAATATACATTAACAACTTAATCTGCCTTCAATATCCCATACATCAGCTGCTTTTTTCCTCCTAACATTATTGGAGAACCATCGGACATGAATCTTCCTCTATTTGCTTATGGCATCTCATTATTATTTCACACAAGCCCAGCAGTAGTATATGTCCCCTTGAGGAAGAAGACAACCTGCACATACTTTTAATTTTCAGATCTCTTTACCCTTACTTCATTAAATGGAAGCCCACCTTTTTGAATTAAAAAAAGGGCATTTCTTAATAAGAATCTCTGCTAACTGAAAACAATGACAAGTGTTCTCAATTAGTTGAGCTTCTTACTCTAGGCCTTCGAGGTAATTGCATTCTGCTGGGAAGAAAGCTGGAGTATGTTTCATCCTTCGGTTTGATCCAAAGCAAAGTCTGATTGAGCAACATACAACAGAAAACATCTCTCAAAACATGTTTCACAAATGAAACTTAGAGGAAATCTCAGGTGGGAACATTTTGCATTGTATATTCAATACAAGAATAGAACATAAGATTACTTAAAAAGCCAGTACTGAAAGAAGGCTCATCATAGTCTATGAAAATGTATCATGAGAAAAACTCTGTAGTGCAAACTGAAATATATAAATACACAGTACCAAAGCTATGCTGTCAGCAATTTTTTAAAAATAAATCATTTTATTGGGGGCTCTTGCAGCTCTTAAAACATTCCATACATCAATTGTATCAAGCATATTTGTACATATGTTGCCACCATCATTTTCTAAACATTTATTTTCTATTTGAACCTTTGGTATTAACTCCTTTTTTTTTACCTCCCTCACGCACCCCACCCTCGTGACTCCTTGATAAATTATAAAATATTATTTTCATAACTTACACCAACTGCTCTCTCCCTACATTCACATTTCTGTTGTTCATACCCCTAAGGGGATTATGCATCAATCATTCTGATCAGTTCGCTCTTCCCCCCCCCCCCCGCACCCCTATCTATATTCCTGGTATTGCTACTCCCATTTCTGTTGCTCAGGGCTCTATCTGACCTGGGTGCCATGTGTCCTGAACTTTTTTCTGTACCAGTGTATATGCTCCAATCTAGCCACAACTAAAATACAGAACTGGGATCATGAGAGTGGAGGGTAAGAAAGCCTCAAAGAACCAGTGAACATTGTGTGTTTCATCAGTGCTTTACTCATCCTGGTTGACTCATTCCTTCCTTGTGACTCTTCGGTGAAGGGATGTCCTATTGTCGACAGGTGGGTTTGGGGATTCTGCTCCGACCCCCCTTGTTCTCAATGACATGTCTTTCTTGTTGTTTGGAGTCTTCTGGTGCCTGTTACCTGATGCGATCGACACCTCATGATCACACAGGTTAATGTGCTTCTTCCATGTGGACTTGTTGCTTCTCGGCTAGATGGCCACTTGTTTGACCTCAAACCTTCAAGACCCTAGATGCTATAACTTTTCAAGCCTTTAGGACATCATCAGCTCTCTGTACTACATTTGCTTATGCACCCATGTTGTCTTCAGCAATCATGTTTCAAAGGTGAGCATCATAGAGTGTCAGGTTGTAAGAACAAAAGTTCTCACGTTGAGGAAGGACTTGTGCAGAAGTCCACCCTCTTCCTCAATGTATTGCCATTTAAATATATATACATAGGCCACCATCTCTATTTTTATGAATTACTATACTTACATAAGTGCACACCTATGTTCATACCTCTATTCATAGCTTTGTTTCCACTGTTTGCTTTTCTCTTCCACCTTTCCCACCATCACACTCGTCCTTCTTCTGCCTCTTAGTAATTCCTCTCAGGTACAGATTGTGGTTGCTCCAGCACCTCCAGGATCTCAACCTCCCCCTCGTTGTTACTTTTCACTTCCTAGTTGTTCCCCTCTCTATGGCATTGTTTGCTCACCGCTCCGTTTCTCCACCATCTCCTCTCCCCAGGTCCCTTGGGAACCATCAGTCCCATTGCTTTCTCCTCAAGCTTGCTTCCAATGCCTATCTAATATTGGTAAGAAAAACAATAACAGAGGCCAAACAAAAAGAAAACAAAAGATTGGATAAAAAGAGAAAAAAATAAAGCATCAATAATTCCTGGTCTTTCTACTGACCTTTATAACTATCTCCTCATGGGTCCTGGAGGATTCCAGGAACTGCCCTTCCTAGCCCAAAGTCTATTTGGGGGGTTTCTCTAAGATTTTGTGGCTTTGTTTGGTTTTAGCAATTTTAAAGCCAGAGAAAGTAAAATTAAACTCTAACATCAGACTAATATAGCATGAGCATCATATGGAAAATTGTGAAAAATGCTTAAACATTTTTCCTTAGATGATAATTCCAATTTTTATTATAATAAACAGGTTTTTAATATAGTTTATTCTGTACAGATACAGTATGCAATATCTTCATGTGATAGCTCATTTTCTTTTTTTTTACAGCTCATTTTTCATAGGTGTTCCATCACAACCATTTTTTTCAAAAGTTTAAAACTCAAGCAATGTAAATGAGGACATGGGACATGGCGTGAACAATTGTACATCCCCTCACTGGAGGGGTCACAGGAAAGAGATGAGCCAGTCAGAGCGCAGTATAGCACTGATGAAACACACAACTTTCCTCTAGCTCTTTGGTGCTTCCTTCACCCTACTATCATGCCCTCAATTCTACCTTAGAAATTGGATTTGACCAGAGCATGCACACTGCTACAGATAAGAGCTTGAAAGACAGGGAACCCAGGCTAGATAAACCTGGATTTACCAGGAGATACCATGAGACTAGAAATACCAGGATTCAGGGAGGATGAGGAGAGAAAATGGAAATCCATCATAAGGATTAAACTAGAACGCCTACCAGGGAAAAGTTGGTGAGGGGAAACGGAGATATGGAAAGAATAACCTATAACTTATCAAGGATTTGGGAGGGAGGGAGGGTAGGCAGGAGGGAGGGGAAGCTGATATCAGGGGCTCAATTGGGAAGAGAATGCTTTGAAAATGATGACAGCATATATGGAAAAGTGCTTGACACTGGAGGAATGTATGGATTATTATAATAGATGTAAGAGCCCCCAATAAAAGTATTTTTAAAAATCTCAACCATAAAAATATAACTACTTAAACAGAAAATCATTTTACAAAAACTAACTTATTAATTTTAACATGGATAAAGGAAAAAAGCAAACAAGTCATTTCTACTTTTGTACATTTATACATATATTTTATATATATTATAAATTTTATAAATCATTTTAATGGGGGCTCATACAACTCCCATCACAGTCAATATAAATGTCAACTGTATGCAGACCACATTTGCATACTTGCTGCCATCATCACTTTCAAAACATCCTCCCTCCACTTAGGGGTACAGTACCAGCTCTCCATATTTCCCCTCCCTCCTCCTCTCCCATGAACCCTTAATAATTTACAAATTGTTATTACTTTTTCATATCATACACTGTCACATCATACATGTGTCCCTTCACTCACTTCCCTGTTGTCCATACCCCAGAGAGGAAGTTATTTGTAAATCCCTGAAATTGGTTTTCTGTTTCTATTCCACCAGCCCTCCAACTTCCCGGTATCACCACTCCCACCACTGGTTCTGAAGGGATCATCTATCCTAAATTCCTCATGTTTCCAGTTCCAGTACACATCCCTGGTCTAGCTGGATTTGTCAGGTAGAATTGGGTTCGTGATAGTGGGTGGGAGGAAGCATTTAAGAACTAGAGGAAAGTTGCATATTCCATGGATACTACATTGTACCTTGACTGACTCATCTCTTCCCTGCAACAACTCTGCAAGGGGATGTCACTTGACCTCTTGATAGGCTTTGGGTCCCCAATCTGTATAATGACATAACTTTTAGTTCTTTGATGCCTGATACTGGATCCCTTCGACACCTCATGGTGACACAGGCTGATGTGCTTCTTCCATGTGGGCTTTGTTGCTTCTGAGGAGGGCCACTTGTTTACTTTCAATTCTTTAAAACCCCAGATGCTATATCTTTTGATAGCCGGGCACTATCAGCTTTCTTCACCACATTTGCTTATGCACACATTTGTCATCAGTGATCATATCAGGAAGGTAAGCATGCAATGTTATGATTTTTAGTTCTTAAAGCCTGATAACTGATCCCTTTGAGACCTCGTGGTCCCATAAGCTGGTGTGCTTATTCCACGTGGGTTTTGTTGCTTCTGAGCTAGATGAGTGCTTGTTTACTTTGAAACCCTTAAGACCCCCAGACACTACATTTTTTGATAGCCAGGCATCATCAGCTTTCTTCACCACATTTGCTTATGCACACATTTGTCTTCAGTGATAGTGTCGGGAAGGTGAGCGTCATGTAATGCCAATTTAATAGAACGAAATGTTCTTATTTGAGTGGATGTCCAATGCCCATCTGCTGTCCTAATACTAACTCTATAAGTGTATGCACGTTGATCTAGTTCCCCATCATCATATATAAATATATTCACCTATGTACATGCCTGTATTTAGACCCCTCTAAATGCCCTTTACCCTCCAGTTCTTTCCTCTATTTCCTTTTACTTTCCTCTTGTTCTACTCATGCTCAACCTCCATTATGGTTTCAGTCTTTTCTCTCTTTTACATTACTCTTGATCAATCTCTATCAGAGCTCTCACACCTACCTTGTTACTGATTCTGAATCACTTGTTGTTCCCTTATCCCTGGGCCTTTCAACATCACCTGCTTTCTCCCTCCTCCCCTTCTCCCATGTTCCTCTTGGAACCATCAGTCCCATCATTTTTGCCTCCAGACTGTTTTTTTTTTAAAGAAAAAGTAAGTTTTTACCAGTAATATTCTAAGAATATGAGAAAGGAGCCATCAGCTAGCCAGCCAATCCAACATCTCCCACTTAAAGCATCTTTCTCCAAATACCCCCATTACTCTTTTTTGAAGTTATCAAAAGCTTTAATGAAAATCATTTTAAGTGGGACTGTAAAAAGCCGCTGATGTTTAGTAAATTTCCAGAATGAGAAAATGCACATTAACCCACTTTCGTAAAAGCACTTCCTTACAATTATAAATACAGTCAGCCTCAACAAAATGTAGTGCTATCCCTCACCATGTGGAGCCCCTTGTTTGATTTCCAATCCCGAATCCTGCTCCTCAGGCTGGCATAGACTAGAAACGCTACAGTTAACAGCATGTACTCAGATTTTTGAAATGGGAGAGAAGCCAATGCAGCAACTTTCCTACCCGATTAAAGAGGTCTATAGCAAGCCTACACAACATATGGCCTACAAACTGACACAACCGTGAAGCAATTTTTCGTGGCCCATCCACAGATTTGGGGATGGGGAGCAAATGGAAAGATAGACAATATGGCACCCATGTCAGCAACAAAAGTTAAGGCTATTTCTCAGGCTTCTTACAATGATAATGCCTTCCCCCCACGCCCAATCTAAACTCAGGCTTACGTTCACCATAATCTGCCAGTAGTTCCAAAGGCATTCATTGCACTAATATGGATGAAGACTTCCAAAGGGGGGGAAACTATATTGAACTAAAACTAGGACATGGCTGTACTATTCATCTGATTCCTTACAGCTGTGCAGCTAACAAATATTTCTTTTGGGGAGGGGGGGGCATCACTGCCCTCTGCTGAGAGTGGGAGGCCCAACCTTGCTCCTGGAGAGCTGCTGCTGAATTTGAACTGCCAACCCAGTGGGCTGCAGTCCCACACACAACCACTAGGCCACCGGGGCTCAGCCCACAAATATTTCCTAACTATCCTCATGGTGAGTTTGAACTACTGACCTTGTGGCTAGCAACCTAATGCATAACCCACTATGCCACCAAGGGTCTTTATATTTGTTTACATCTTTTTCTCTTAGCCTTTTCTTTAAGTAACAATAAGAGACCATATAAATAATTGCCCCAAATGGTACAGTTTTAAGAAGATTATGTCAAAAAATAATAATACTATGTCAAAAGATAGAAACTAAAAAAATTTTTAATTAAAAAGATAAAAAACTAATAATAAACAAAGATGATCTTAGAGAAAGTAGAGCATAGGAACTTCTATTAATACATAAATTCAGGATACAGAAGTAGACTTCTGTATCTAATTTTGTGCCAGTTGTGTAATCATGTCAAGTTCAAGACTGGGAGTGTAGGGGTGGAATCTAACCTGTCAATCTAGAGATAGCCAAAGAGACCTCTGTGTGGGCATGGCTTTCTCCTGAGAACTGTGGGAAATGCAGCTGTATATCCCCATTGGAAGTGAGAGACTTAGGGTTCAATCTCTTGGAGACACTCTACTGACAAGACACAAGACTCAGTCCTTGGGAGACATTGCAGCTGACAAGACATATGGCGGCATGCTGATAGACCCTGAACCCTGGAAACTGGAGGAGCCATGAGGAGACCCCTGCCAGTGCTGAGATGCTTCTACTGCCGCTAAATAAACAAGACTCTGCACCCACTGGCCTGTGATTGTCCTGGTGTCATTGCTTTGTGAGTGGGAGGAAGACATTATAGACTGGTATCAGGCATATGGGCTAATATCAGACTTATGACCTTGGCCAGGACTGGATTGGGATGTTTTCTTAAAGTACAGTTACTCTTATATATAAAACTCTTTCTTATACACATTTGCGTGTCTATGAATTTGTTTCTCTAGTCTACCCGGACTAACACAAATTCCAAGCTCATATTTCTATTTAAATGCGAGAGAACCAAAACATTATTCCATTAATTATGTTACTAGAAAATGGAAAGTATGGTTCTCATACTACTCTATTTACCTCAAGTTCATTAACCAAAAATTATTTAAATTTTTTTATCACTTGCAAGAGTCTTGAAATGATACATATTGAAAATTTTCTTTCCAATGTTTTAACCAATAGCTAGCAATGATAGGAGTCAAAGATAAGATTATCTAAATATAACTTTTTCCTCCTAATTTATTCAAAATTAAGTATTTAGAATATTTAGGTATTATAATGACTTCAAATTTTACTTCTTGCTTCATCTAACAATTAGATCTCCTTGGCTAGTTGTGTAAGCTTGAGCTATGTAACATAATATATATTCTTCACTATGAATATGTCACAAAAAGCAAAACTTAATCAATTGACTTAATTAACCATCATTTCTTTTAAAACCTGAACTTTCCAATTTCTTCTGTCAACTGAGTTACAAGTGAAACATTATCATTGGCACTTTGCACTTATATTTCTTACATGTTATTGCTTGTATTCAATTTGTACTATAACAATCTACACATACTCCAGTTTTTATGCATATTCCAAGATAAAGGAATGCTAAGTTTTCTATTTATTTTTCAATTCAATTTGTCAACATATAGGATAAGTAATATGTTAATGGGTGTTCAAACATGCTGTAGCTTAATTGATCAGGCAATAGAATTCTTCCTAGCCTACAGAATGAGGAAACCAGGAGCAAGAAGTACGTTTCACATTGTGCCTCTTACATCTGAGAAAATCACATTACTCAAGAGGCAGTTGAGATCATTCTCCTGTTCTGACTTTATTACTTGAATCGTGTTATCACTTCCTTCCAAACTACAGAAATTCCAAAATAGAATCTGCACTAATTATGTGAATACTAGTATACTTAAATAACTACTTAAAAGGTTTGGTGTGGTTTTTTTTATCCTTTCAAACACCAAGCAGTTTGCAAATAATGATATTGTACTTACATGGAATTTAAACCACAATCCACAGGCTTTGGATATATATATGGCTCTCCATTTCAGTATTTCATTCTCTTCTATTTTAGTCTCTCTCTGATGCTTGATTTTTGTCTTCTTAAGATAAAAAAGAAAGAAATTAGCAAAGTTGCATAATACAAGGTCAACACACAAAATATCATTTGGTTTCTAACGCCAGCAATGCAAAGTCTGAAAAGGAAATTAAAACAATTTCACTTACAGTAGGAATGTGAAAGACAATATCAAATGGAAATTATTTTAAAATTCTGAGAGAGATTAAAAGAAGGCCTAAATAGAGAAAAAAGACATTCTGTGTTCATGGATTAGAAGACTTAATACTATTAAGATGTCACTACTACCCAAAGTGATCTACAGATTAAATACAATTCTTAAAATTGGGTGAAGGGAGACATCAGACAGTGTAAGACATGAAAAAATAATAACAATTTATAAATTATCAAGGTTTCATGATGGAGGTGGGGATGGAAAAGGAGGGGGGAAATATGGAGCTGATACCAAGGGCTTAAGCAGAAAGCAAATATTTGGAGAATGATGATGGCAACAAATGTACAAATGTGCTTGACACAATGGATATGTATGGTTTGTGATGAGTTGTCCAAGCCCCCAGTAAAATGATTAAAATAGAATAAATTTACATTTCCCTTCTAAGAAATAGATACAATTCTTATTAACATTCCAGCAGTATTTTTTAAAAGAAATTGCAGAAGTACTCTTCTATTTTATATGAAAAGGCTCAAAACTCGAATTTTTACATGAAAAGGTTGAAAAACTCCTGCCTTCAAGTTGGTTTAACTCATATGACTCTGTAGAACAGAGTCGAAAGGCTCCTTGGGCTTTCCAAGATTGTGGGGGTTTTTAAGGCAAGAGAAAGCCTCATCTTTCTCTCTCTCCAGATGTAATCCATTACACCTCATAGCTAGACAAAAACAATTGTGAAGAAATAGAGTCAACTAAGCACCAGCACACCTGCTGTCTTCAAAACATATTTACTACTGGCAGCGTCTGAATTAGGAGAACTCAATTTACAGATGGCTCTTCAAAAAAAAAAAAAAAGAACTCCTAAACTCCCTGCCCTTGATGCCAACTTCTGTTGACCTTTTAGGACAGGATAGAACTGCCCCTGTGAGTTTGTTTCCAAGATCTCTCTTTACAGGAGCAGAAAGCTCCGTCTGTCTCCTCGGAACAGCTGGTGGTTTCCAACAGCTGGCCTTGCAGTTAAGCCAAACAGTTACACAGCAGAACTCCTTAAACTAGACAGCTTCTACTTGTCATTTAATGCAGGGCTTTACATTGATTCTGTCATTGTTGACAAAGCAAAAGAGGAGCAGTCTAAAATTTTTACAATTTTGGTGATTCATAACAAACTGGAATGGGGGGAATTACCAGTTGAAGTCCTGAAATAGAAGACTCAAGTGGAATTGTAAGCCCTTTCAGGAACCTGGTACATGGGAGGATTATTGCTGGCAAGACTGCGGAGGTCACACCCATTTAAAGGAGCGCAGCCTTGGCCTCCATCTTTGAGAGGGCACGCCATCTCTGAAGCCTTGCTTTAATATCATGTATATTTGTCCCCACTCTGAAACAACAAATTCTGCATCAAATCACCTTCACTTGCTTTATGTGTCACTTTTAAAAGCCTGAAACAACTTCGAGCCTTTCCTGCACTACAGTAAGACTAATGAAGGCTAATGCATACAAGTGTGCACCTGTCCCTAATGGCAGACAAAATCTTTAAGAGTTAAGAATGAACTGCATCCATAACCCAGGGATTGCCTGTGCACAGCTACAGTAATCAAAGCAGTCCGACACCAACTTACTAACACACACATTGACCAATGGACTAAAATTAACAAGTCATCAATAAATCAATACATCTAGGTTCAGCTGATATTCAAAGAAGTTACATCCATTCAATGATGAAGGAAAAGTCTTTTTATTTAGTAGTAATAGTAAAATTGCATCTAAAAAATTAGACAAGATTCACACCTCGCATCATACACAAAAACTAATTGAAAGTGAATCAAAGACCTAAATGTTATATTGAAAACCATAAAGTTCTGGAAAGAAACCATAGGGAGGGAACTATGTGACATAATGTTTTAATGATTATCAAACAAAAATCAATATAGAAAAAAACCAAAATAAATCAATTGGACACTTAAAAAATTAGCTACTATGTTCATCAAAGGACTTTATCAACAGAGGTAAAAGACAACCAACCACACACTGACAAAAACTACCAACCATATGCTGAAAAAATTCTCTCCAGAAGGTGGGGGTAGAAAGATGGAACCAACGGCAAGGATATACACATAAGCTCCTAGTTGAAGGGCAGGCATCAGGGGAGTGGGTTGGGGGAGAGGCGGACAGTATAAGATATGACAGAACAATAATAATTTATAAAGTATTGAGGGTTGATGGGGAAGGGAGAGCAGGGGAAGAGGGCAAAGGATGGAAAAGCCGATACCTAGGACTCAAGGGAAAAGGCGGATGTTTGGAGAACGATAACAGCAGCGGACATGTGAAGGCACGGTATGTTTATTTATGTATTGTGAAAAATGATATATGAACCCCCTAATAAAATTATTTTTAATAATAAAATTTCTCTCCAGTAAGGGTCTAATAATATTAAGTGCATTCCACACATAAATGATCCAGTGAAAAACAGGCAACAGATTTGGATAGACAGTTCAAAAAGAAGTCATTCACCTTGGCAACAAACACATACCTAAACTCTTCAGCAATCAAAGAAATGCAAATCAAAATTACAATAATTACTGCACCACTCCCACTAAAATACCTAAGTTTTTTTTTAAAAAAAACAGTTAAGTAGGATGTGAGGAAATTGGAACATCTATCCAATCCAGGTGGAAAGGCAAAATAGCATAATCATTATAGACAACACTGGCACATCCATAAAGTTTTAAGGAAGAACTATCCTGTGATCTAGCAGTTCCACTCCTATGTACATATGAAAGGGCGTTAAAAGCACCGATGCAGACATATGCACATCCAGTGTCCTTGCAGCATATTCACAACAGCCAAATGTACAAACAACCAAGTACTCACCAACCAATGATTAGACAAAAGGTGGTATATGTATACTCATATTGTGATACATGTTACAACATAGCTGAACCTTGAAGGCATTATATTAACTGAAATAAGCCAATCCCAATAGGATAATGTAAAGATATTACATTATCTCACTTACATAATGTCAAAAATAGGCAGATATAAAGAACAGAGTTTTTTAGTGGTCCCCAGATACAAGAGGTATGTAGGACCAACGGGACCTATTTTGGATGAAACATTGAGTATCTGCTTCTGGTTAAAGAAAATTTCCCATCTATTAAGGCAAAAGGTTGTACAACATGATTGATACAGTAGATATCAGTGAACTGTATTCCTGAAGATTGAAATGACAATTGTTGTGATTTTTTAAGCAGATACTGATATTGCCTATGTACAACCAAACTACCTCAAGAAATTTATTTTGCTGGTTAAGAAGTTTCAGGTTTTGTAGAGTATTTCCATCACTTGTCTTAATATTTATTTATTTCACTTTACTAATTCATAACTTGCTATATTGCCTGAAATTTTAAAGCTGTGTGAGTGGTCACCAAATACATAACAGTTCATCTCCATTAACCTGGAGCAGCAGAGGAAAAGGAGGGTCAAGAATATGAGGGGAAACTAGAATGCACATCTACTTGTCTCTATGAACAGTCAAACCCCTTCTCTGACATGAAACCAGAAGAAATAAATGGTGCCTGACTGCCACTGAGCAGTTTAATCACAGATTTTATAGAAGAAAATAGAATTGTGATCCAAAGTGTTCAGATGTAGAACAAATGTTCAAATTTTCATCCCATAGATTTTTTTAAATCATTTTATTGGGAGCTCTTGAAGATATTATAACAATCCATAACTCAATTAGATCAAGCATGATTGTACAATTGCTGCCACCATCAGTTTCAAAACATTTTCTTTCTTGAGTTATGTGATATCAACTCTCCTTTATCCTCTCCCACCCCCTCTTTACCCCCCAGAAACTACACATGCACACACACACACACACACACACACACTTTTTGGGGCCATATCTTAATACATCAAATGTACCCATTAACCTACAATTCTGTTATTCGTTTCCCTCAAGTGGCGTTATATAGTCATAATTTCTATCAATTTCCCCTCCTACCTTATCTTCCTGTATCCACAGGGAATCATTATTCCTGTTACTATTTCTTTCTTCCTTTTTCAAAATCATTTTATTGAGGGCTCATACACTGTATCACAATCCATCCATCCATCCATTGTATCAAGCACATTTGTACATATGTTGTCATCATCTTTTTCAAAATATTTTCTTTCTACTTGAGCCCTTGGTATCATCTCATTTTTTCCCTCCCTCCTCCACCCTCCCACTCTCATGAACCTTTGATAAATTATAAATTATTATCACATCTTCGACCATCCCTTCAACCTCTCCCTTCACCCATGTTTCTGTTGTTTGTCACCCTGGAGGATGGTAATACATTGATCATTGCAATCAGTTGTCCCTATCTTCCCCTGCCCTCACAGTATCAATATAATCAATATTAATATCACAGTATCAATCCCATTATTGTCCCTCAACCTAGTTTATCTAGTGTGGATTTCATGCCTGGATGGTACTAATTTAAAAATTAACATACAGAGAGCAGTAAATATATTTCTAAAGTGATTGTGGCTGAATGACACCTGAAACTATTGCTCTGATGGAAAAAAAAAATTTTTTTTGCCCTTAGGAAATTTTAAACCTTAAACTGGAACTATTCCTGATGTCATCTTTAAACCAAACAGTAGTTTGATATAATTAGAAAAGATTGCTTTGAGCATTGTGTTTTTTAAAAGAACTATATGTGATCCAATTGACAAACAACTAGAAAGCTTGAATAAGAAGTTTAAGGGGTGGTGGATTGGTAGTAAGGGGGGTCAAATAATTCAGAAAAGAATGTCAAGGAAAAATATAACGATTTGAAGAATATAATCAATGTCACTGAATTTTACCTGTAGAAATTGTTTTATTTGTGTATATTGTGTTTTATATTGCTTCATCAAAATAAATTCACCAGTTGCTCTATGGGAAGTCCTACATAGGGTCATCAGGGAAGTTACATAGGGTAACTAGGGGGTTGGAATCAACTCCATGGCAGTGGATGAATAAAAAGAAAAGGGAATAAGTTTAATTAAAAAGGTCAACCAACTAGAGGAGAACAGAGAACAATACTTGTGCCTATTCCAAAGAAACGTGACCCAAGATAATATGGTAATTATCAAGCAATATCATTAATATCACATGCAGACAACGTTTTGCTAAAGATAATTCCAAAATAGTCGCTGCAGTACATTAATAGGGAGTTACCAGAAAACCCACCTGGACCGAGAAGACAACATACAATGAGGGGCTCTCATTGCTGATGCCACATAGATCTTGGCTGAAAGCAGAGAACACTAGAGAGATGTTTATTATGCCTTATTAAGTATGCAAAAGCAGCTGAATATGGGTCGTAACAGTTATGACTAATACTGCAAAGAACAGGAAGGCCAGAATACCTGATTGTGCTCATGAGACACCTGTACGTGAGTCCAGAGGCAGGCAGAATACAGCAGGTTTAAAATTAGGAAAGCTGTGCATCAAGGTTATATCCTTTCATCATATTTATTTAATAATTTTTTCCAATCAAATAAACTGAGAATCTAGACTCTAAGAAGAATGGGACGCCAGGATTATAGAAAGCCTCAGTAGCATTGTTTGATAGGTAGGTGACATAAACTTGTTTACTGAAAATGAGGG
>PVJH01011271.1:30000-69668 GCA_004026705.1 Nesogale talazaci | reverse complement strand
TGGAAATAATATTGCCATGTTGGGCTGGTTGTGAGGATTAAGAAAACAGATGCCAAACCCTGGAAAAGTGCCCGGCACACCTTCCGTGCTCCATAAAGTGCTAGACTTGAACACTGTTGTCCGGATTTCATTCCTTCACGGCTCAGGATTTGAAAAGACTGAAGAGGATGCTTTCAAAACAGCAACAACATCAAACTGGCGTTAGATTACAGGAATTTTTAAAAACCTTAAATCGCCCGTTTAATTTTAGAATTTAATGAATTTGAAGGTTTAACAGAGAATGTTGATTTTTTTTAAAAAATGACACTTTTGTCAAGACCCTTCCTTAAGAATGGGGAAACTACATACAGTCAAGAAAGAGAAGCCGGGGCATAGAAGTGCCACAAAGTAAGATAAGGTGCTTCACATGAGCTGCCCTCTGCTTGAGGACACGAGGACAGACTTTATGGATGAGATGACACTTACCGAGGAGGACCTTAAAGGTACAAGAAGAACGAATTTCCATGCAAGCAGACATGAAACCAACGCTGATAAAGAAGGAAATACCACAAACAGGGCAGAGAGGAAGAGTCCGTGGCCATGTGCTTCTACCTGCCAGTGTGGTGGGGAGGGGGTGGGGGCGGGGCTCTCCCCATCAGGATGCATTTTGAAGAGCATGTGGGTGCCCAGGGTGGGTCTGTGGTCCATGCTGGCAGTGTGCTGGCCAGGGCTTGGAGATCTGGGCCCAGGGAGTGGGGTGCCCGAGGGAAATATGTGCTGCCGTTCTGCGGGTCCTCTGAAAGGCGGGTTTCCATGTAGAGCAGGGGTTCTCTACCTCCCTAACACCGCGAGCCTTTCACACTGTCCCTCCTGTAAAGTGACCAGACATCCAGCTTTTGGTGGGACAGTCCGGATCTTAAACAAATTTTCTTGCGTCCTGCAGCGTTTTAACAACATCCCGGTTTTTGGAAAGAATGCATGACAAGCTAGGGAAGGCGGGAGAACGAGAAGGGAATATATTCCCTTAATACGCCTCCCCCCCCACCTCAATGGTGTCCCACTTTACCAGTGTTAAAATCTGATCACTTTATCCTTCTGGGGCGGTAACACGCTCCCCCCAGCCCCCTCCAATCATAACATTGTTTTCGTTGCTATTTTATCACTGCCATTTGGCAAATCGGGCAACCCCTGTGAAGGGGTTGTTTGATCCCCAAAGGGGTCGTGGTCCACAGCTTGAGAACCGATGGAGTAGAGGCTGGGTCGAGACAAGAGAGGAAGGAGGCTGTGGGGACGTGACATTTCACGCTGCTGTCCGAATGGGGTCACGGAAGCAGCGGCTGAAGGGCAGCCTGAATCAGCGGGGCTGTGAGGCGCCCAGAGCCGAGGGGACGCCCACCCTGTTCTAGCAGGGCTCTGCCTATGGAGGAAGGAACATCATTTATAGGAGTTAGAACTAGGATTTAGTTAAGAAAATTTTTTTAAAAAACATATTTTAGAGTATGAAGAATTAAAATAGGAAAATAGTTTCTCAAATCTTATCTTATCCTGACAAAAATCTTGGGAAGTTGACATTTCTGTAATCATTTCTGTTTTACAGATAAAAAGCTTGGCGACTTCACATCGCCCTTCAAAGGACCCAGCTCACTGCCCTGAAGTAAATCGGGACCCTAGAAATCCCGCAGTGCAGGACTGTGGCCTTCTGACTGTGGCCTGACTGTGGCCTTCTGACTGTGGCCTTCTGACTGTGGCCTGACTGTGGCCTTCTGACTGTGGCCTGACTGTGGCCTGACTGTGGCCTGACTGTGGCCTTCTGACTGTGGCCTTCTGACTGTGGCCTGACTGTGGCCTTCTGACTGTGGCCTGACTGTGGCCTTCTGAGGCTCTACATCTTCTGGGCGTAGAAAGCATGGTCTTTCTTGCTTTTCTTTCAGCACTTTCTTATGCAGAGTGGCTAATCATTTGGAAATGGCTGACTCCGTGGTTTAGCAGCGCAACCCATGACCACCTCCCCCAGGGCTAAGAAACCCCAAACCCAGCTCCCTACCTTGGGATCCACTGGGACTCCCACATCTTAGGATCCACTGGGACTCCGGCGACAGCAGGGGCAGAGCACAACGACTCCTCTGGGTCTCTGAGACTCTATCTTTACCGTCAAGTCTTTCTCCTGTGGGGCTGTTGTCCTTGTGGTTGGAAGCCCAAACGCCATCACTACGCCAACCAGGCTCCCCCCATGATCCCAGCCCTGCCTCATTACCAGCTGCAGCGCAGTGAGCAAGTTCATCTACCCGATTCTCAGTTTCTTCCATCAGTAAAACCAAGATGATAATAGAAATGTCAGCTAACATTTTTTGTCAGGATTAAACTAAATATAACTGGGTCAAACAGACTCTCATCAAAGCAAGATTTGAGAAACAATCCCCCTATTTTAATTCTTCATATTCTGCAATGTTGAGCACAGAACTAATCTAAAACTAAATCTCAATGTTAGTTCTTCGGACTCCTCTGCCCGATCCTTCTGATGGCAGAGTTGGACTTACCATCAAGGTCAGCTGGTCAGTAGTTTAGCAGTCTGAAATCACCAACGACTCGGAGGGAAAAAGATACAACACCCCCCCCCCCTTTAAATTCTTGTAAAGAGTTGCAATCTCAGAAACCCACAGGGGAAGTTTTACCCTGTCCCATACGGTTGCTATGGTAGAATTGACTTGGGTGAGAATTGACTTGGTAGCAGGTAGAGGCTTATAAAAAAATCTCACCAGTGAGATAATGGAGCAGTCTCTCACAGTAGGGCCACACGGAAGGCATGATCTATCCAGGGTGTGCTTCAGCACTGCCGAAACACATAAGCGTCCTCTTGTGCTTTAATGTTTCCTCCCATTACTATTGTGGTTTTTGTTTTACCACATTAATTTACCACATTCCTCTTGTTAGACATATGTTACAATTCAGATCATTTGATGCACGAAAGCCAAGCTAGGTAACCCTTCAGAAATAGTAGCAGGAGTACTGACTTCCTGAGGGCAATGGGAAAAGGATGGGGGAAGGGGAGCAAGGGGGAGCAGATAGCAAGGATGACTGTATAACTTCACTGGAGGGGAATGAATAACAATTGTGAATGGATATATTGGGTGGTGTAAGATATGGCAAAGTAACAATAAAATGCATAATGTAACAATAAGGGTTTCTGGAGGGCAGGGGGAGGGGAAGAGGGGGCAAAGGGAAGTTGATATCAAGGAGTTCAAGAGGAAAGAAAATACATTGAAACTGATGGAGGCAGCAATTATATAATTATGCTTGATCTACTTGAATTTTGGACTGTTATAATTTCTGTAAGAGTTCCAATTTTTTTTTTAAAAGAAAAAAGGAAGGATCTGAATTAAAATCAACAGAGTTTACTAGTAATACTCTTAAGAAATAATTGGCTTTTCTTGAAACAGAAAGGTCTTCTAATAAAGTACTACCATAAAGGCTGATCTGATCCCCAGGAGCCCCTGATGTTGGGGAATTGTTAATGTGCTCATCTACTAACAGGGAAGCCGGAGGTTGGAATCCCGACAGCGTACTCAGAGAAAGAGCTGGTCATCTACTGAAACCTCCAAACCCAGACCATGGGACACTCTTGGCACACATGGGGTCACACTGAGGCAGAATCAACTCCATGGCAGATTTAAAAAATTAAAATAAAAAAATCTGATTCCTCAATCTACAAGCAAACTGAGTATGGAACGGAAGGGCAGGTTTGGGGAGAAGGGATCAAAGGCAGGGACTGTCTGGGGTCAGAGCGAAGCGTTGAAGGGCACTTGGGGAAGACTTCGTTCTTTTTTTCCTGGCACCGAGGGTCGAGTCCCCACATTTCAGAAAGTGTTGGGAAGATATGGGATGTTTACGAAAAGGTTCCCCTAGGACATCCCACCCACCCCACGCCGAGCAGACTGCGGGTAGTAGCCATCTGGAGTCATGTTGGGCTTCCTCTCATTTACCTGGCATTCAGACCGCAAGTTTCCAGCAACTGCAATTGAGAGAGATCCTTTGTTCCTGTGTACAACGGGCGGGTAATGCCCAGTGGTATCCAACAAACTGAGAACTTTGCAAAATATAGCAAGTTCATGTCTGCTAATATGTTAAGTGATTTGGCCTCCTTAGTTCAAGTAGTGATCGCTGTTTTCATGCTAATACAAATTCTTGTATTAATAGGAGCATGCCCCCGGGGTTCTTCATCCGCCTGGGAAAAAATTACTTGTTTGATGGTAAACAAAGAACAGAAGAATTGATTCACTGTCCTCGTTTTTAAAAAGATGGTATGAAGCAATAGTGGAATAATTTTAATTGTACCCATCCAGCCCTTGCCATCAGTAAGATCATTTGTGTTCTGTTTTTAGGAAATGGAGTCCTAAAGAGTACATAGTGCATTAGAAATGCAAAACATGACGGCATGTGCTCAGGATTTTGTCAGGGTTACATGAAAGAGCACTTGTCCTGGGATGTGAGGCTCTGAGGGTATTCTCTGTTCAGTGTGTATTTACAGAGATGTATGAATATTTGATTAATGAGTCATGGTCTCTGGAGAAATTTAATAACTGTACTGCTGTACAAAGCCAGGCCCTTAACTGTTAACACAGCTGCCAATAGTGTCATTGACACTGTAGCCCTTTCTGAATCTAATATATTCGGTGGAATAAATTCCTTGGTTAAAAAGGGATCTGTGAGGGACATTATTCAGTTATCGGCTTAGGACTTGACTCAATTTACAGGCTCTGATTTGTAAAGATTTTTCCAGTGAGAACAAGCAGTGACATAGACGCTAAAAATGATTTTTTTGGTATGTATGTGATGATGTTTCACCCCCAGAAATTCATCACAAAACCCACAGATAGAGTGAAAAGCCCTTGATGACCCTCATTGAAATGACCTGTTGGAGATAAGCACTAAGTACTCTTTGTCTTGTTTCCTGTCCAAGAACTGGCCATCAGAAGCAGAACTCTAATACATGTTTGTGTGATTCAGCTATGGAGATCTCACATAGATTTGAACACTGTAGTCTAAATTCACGATTAGCCATAACTTAGTGCTTTTCTAGGAACCATCAAAGGCTAATTTATCCATTCTTCCTCCATTAAAAAAATATCTATGAAGAAATCAATTCTAACTTTCAGTGGTAGGTAGGTATTTTTAGTCATGTTACCTTGGCTTAACTGCTAGAGTAACAGGAGAGATGTCAAAAAAAGATAAATTTAGTGCAGGCGCTTTCGCTGGAAGCTGTAACTGCAGGTTAGAATTATCCATGCTATGCAGAATTTCCTGCAACACTTCTCCTTAGGGCCACAATGCATTACAGCAGACGTATAATGAAGCTGCTATAAAATCTCTGGTAATTAAGGGGGATTTGACAGTAATTGCAACAGTGAATCAACTTAATTATTACCTGCTTCAAAGAGAGCTAACCTGATGTTATAATCTAACCTCTTCTACTTTTAAAATGGGAGATTAAACAAGTATATGTAGCATTTAAGAATTAAATCTGTTGAGACAGAATTGTATTAATATACTTCTGATATACATGTTACACACAGGTACACATCAAGTTCCCCAGAAGGACTAGCATTCAGCTCTTGGTGAGCCATTCTATGTTAGGGAGATGGAGACAAACATCTGATTCCATCCACAGACAGACCCTGTTATGGATCTGATGTCCACTCTGTGAAGAACACTCCTTACTATTAACTCATAAAGAAAAGAAACATTGACATTATCATCATGGTTTACATTTAGGTTGATGGTTTCTTAGGGTCTTAAAATCTCATCTAAAGTTATAAGTATGCCGATATGCAGGTTCAGATTTAGAAGCACTGGATGGCTCTCATAACTTGGTATCTCCAATCCTGGGTACAAAGCATGGGACACTTTCATAGTTGTGTGAAAGGTTCCAGTCCAGGTAATGATTCAGATCATCTCTCTCTTCTGCCACTTCCTTTCGCTCATTATCTCCCTTCTTGCAGGAATGCTAGTGGAGAAGGATGGAAGCGGTCAGTGTGACTTTTGACACATCTTGTCATATACCATGAGGCAGAAGCAACTGGAAGACACCGGACTTCTTCTTCTTCCATCTCTTCCTCCTCCTTCCATGTAATTTAATGGCAGGTCCCATGTTTGTGGTTTGGCCAAAAATGACCAGCAAGTTCTCCCAACTCCCCTTTCTACTTTTAACTTTATACATGTGTCTTTAAAAAAAAACCTTAGACTTATTAGTAACCAATTCTCTGTCCTTCATAGATTTTTTTAAATGGAGGAGGAATGGATACATTAGCCTTCAATTATTCCTAGAAAAGCACTAAGATATGGCTGATCGTGAATTGTGACTTATCATTTGGGTCTCTACATATGACAAATGCAAAACCAAACAATAATACTCACCTACTCCTAAGTGACTCCAGAGTCACAGCCAGGGGTCTGGTCTTTCTATAATAATAGAACATTATTGGTTAACAATAAATGTTTGTTTATATGAAAGTGAGCTAGAGTTCACTGGGCAATCTTTGATCATTGATGTTTCTAGGATGTTTTCTTTTGATCTGTGAATTCATCTCAGATTCCCTGAAGAACAGTTGAGGATGCACATTATAGACCTTGCTTTCTAATGCTCCTTTATGCCACTAACACATTTCTCTCAAAGTAGTAAACAACTAAGTGTAATTAATAATAGGAATAATAAACCGAGGAGTTAATTGAAGTGAATTCAATTTGATTGTTTACTAATTGACCAGGCCAAGTGGTTTAGAAAACTTAAATGAGAAAGCTAGAGATCACCAAAGTAGTGGCCTTAATGAGTGAGCTCAACTTCTGATGGTACTTTTTTTTTTGGGGGGGGGGGCATCACTGCTCTCCGGTGGTGGGAGTAGGAGGCCCAGCCCCACTGCTGGAATTGAACCTCTGTCCCAGTGGGCCGCAGTCCCGCGCACTACCACTACGCCACCGGGGCTCAGCCCTGATGGTACTTATTTTAAGAACAAAGATTCTCCTATTCTGTATGAGCCATGGTTGTCTTTAATTCATACTCATAACTTCTACATTAACAAGGATTAGTGATCCATCTACTGATATAGTCCTCTGGTTCCTTGTGTTTCAAATGGTCCATTCTTTGTCAGAGCAGAGGAGGTTAAAGGGTCCAAAATCAACCCAGGTGATTTCTATTGGACAAACTAAGTCTGATAATCTTGTGGAAAGAAGCTAGAGGTATTGGCTAAAGTATTCATCTTGTGTTGACACAGCTAGTTTATGTCCCTGGAGTAGAAAGGCACAAGATGGGTAGGATTCCTGCGTGCAGGGAGCACACCCTCAAATGAAAAAGTCTATTCAGGACTGAACTCCGGTGGCGTAGCACTTGTATGCGGGGCCGTGGCCCACAGGGTTGGCAGTTCAAATCAGGCAGCAACTCTCCAGGAAAAAGGCTGGGCCTCCTACTCCTACCAGGGGCAGTGATGTCCACAAAAAAAAAAAAAGAAGAAAGAAAGAAAGAAAAAAAAGGAAAAGTATATTCATTGAGGTCTACTTATCTATATGATCAGTATTTGCTATTCTGGGCATTTTACATGCATTCTCTCATTTTTAGGCCAACTACAGGAATTTTTATTTTATGAGGAGGAAATCTGAGGCAGAAAGATTAAACAAATTGTTCAAGGTTATCCAGCTAGTAACGATATGCATTCATATTCAAAGCTGGATCTGTTTGAGTCCATAATGGGTTGAGCCCTCTAAATCAGGGGTCCTCATACTTTTTCAGCATGTGAGGTACTTATAAAATGATCAAGTCGGGGCTGAGCCCCGGTGGCATATGGTTGTGTGTGGGACTGTGGCCCACTGGAATGGAGGTTCAATTCCAGCTCCACAGGAGCAAAGGCTGGGCCTCCTACTCCCACCACCAGAGGGCAGTGATGCCTAAAATAACTGAAAAAAAAATGATCAAGTCAAAGTGATCTACCAACTATAAAAATGCAAAACACATGTTTATGTATTACATTTATTCATAAATGCATTGAGAATTCTTTCTATGTACAATGTATGCTTATGTACCTGACATAGCCGCATGAGTCCATATTACAGCACAATTAACTATGTACATTTTTTGTCATTACCTGAGTTGACTCTGATGATTTGCACCAAATGGAATGAGCCAGGGATGAATAGTCCGGACAGTAGCTGCTGACAGCCAGCCTCAAGCACACTTCCAAATGATCATTGGTCATGGTGGAATGGTACTTGAACTGAATGATTTTGATGTGGGAAAAGCTGACTCACATCAATAAGTAGAGCCAAATAATGCATTCAAGGAGGTAGCCCATTTTCTCATGTTTGAATGCTTTCCCTCTGCGAGTAAGTTTCAAAACTGTTCATGTGTTCTGGACTTCAGCTGAATGTCGGCTTATAGTGTCAAAATCTCCTATTCTGTATGAAAGTGATACGTTTTTGTCTTCTTACTTGGTCCAGTTCCCCCACTCATTTTAGTACCCTTTCTTATGTTTAAGAGAAAAAAAACAAGGTCTAAAAATTGGCAATAGCTTATCTTGTCAGTTTTGCTGCACTTAGTGCAGTTTTATGCGCATGTGTTTGACACTAAGATTGCATCTGATTAACTGGGCTGTGTATCAATTAAGTGACGGGATTGATGACAGGCTTATGCCTATTTCTTTAATGCCATGTCATCTACCCACACTGCTTTTGCTGGTAGATGTAGACTAGTAGATGTATTGAGCACCCCTGCCCTAAATGGTAGGATCATCTGTGGATTCCAAAGAGACATGTTGAATCTTTCCTAAATATCACAGGTAAGAATAAACTTTTCCATGGCTTTGCTATTTTAAAACAATAAGATCTTGAGCCCTAGATTTTTTACAATGAGGTCTAAATGACACGCTGTATTCTGTTTAATTAAATGCAGATGTTAAAAAAAATAAATAAATGCAAAAGTTAGCAAAGTTTCATGAAGAACCCTCCCTCTTCTCTCCGCCCCGCCCCCCCATACAATAGCGTTGTTTCACTTTGTAACATTTTCAATGTCAGACATTCCCTAGGAATCCATGAATTTTGAAGAGATTACTTCTCGTGCTAAAGCTATTACACTCTCTGTTTCTCTCTCTCTCTCTCTTTTTTTCACAAGCAAAACATGCGCTAAGTTCTTATGAACTTTAGAAGAATGGGCAATTCATCTGGAAACTGCATGGTGAAAGACAAATGGTTGTGTTTCTTTGTTCTTATGAAATGCGAGTTAAAAAGAAAAGATATGCTTTCTGAAAGTGAATTATACAATAATCTCAATTAGTTAGGGTTAGAATATTTGATTATGCATGTATTTATTCCAGCCTGGACAGTAGAAAATAATTTTTTAGTTGCGATGAGCATGATCACATTATAGATAAAGAGAGAGTGGGGATCACCCAAAAAATGACATATGCTTTGGAAAGCAGCCGAGTTTACAGCTTACCATAAAACTTAGCAAGCCCAGTGGCTTCTTTTTACAGATGAGAAAACAGAGTCCCTAAAAAGATGAAATGACTTATTCAAGTTACACAGTCACATCTGACAGAATGAGGATTAGAATCTAGCTCTTTCTTTGAGCTGAGAGAAAATGGATTTATTTTAAAGAGTTAGTTTATGTTAAGCACCTTTAGTATAAAGGGACGAATACCTCCTGATGCCCTTTAAAAAGTCTTCTCTTATTTAAGCAAATTGCCTCGTTCAATTGCTTTTCAAGAAGATTCACTGCTGGTGAGTGTATTCTGACTCTCAGCAACCGTAAAGGACACAGGGGAACTACCCCTGTGGATTTCAGAGACTGTCACTCTTCACAGGAGTAAAAAGCCTCGTCTTTTTCCTGAGAAGTGGCTGGTGGTCTCAAACTGATGACCTCGCAGTTAGCAGCCCAATTAGTTTTTGTTATAGGAACTGCATTTCTTTGGTGTCCACTATGAATATCGATGTAGACTAGGGTATTGAGTGATGCTATTAAGAGAGAAATAGTACAATGAATAGAGGAAATAGTAAGCTTCTTTTAAAGAATAATCCCGCACCCTTATCCAAAATGTGTACCTTTGCTTTTTGGGGTTGGGGAAAGGGGGCAAGTCTATAGAAGACAGGAATGATTTCCATTTGGCATAACTTTCAAAGGAGGGGAGGGTTTTAGAAGAAAAGGAATTAAGATTTTGTTATAATCTATCTACTTTGTCATATGGCTGTGTAACAAAGCACTCTACAGCTCAGTGGCTTATACTACGAAGGTTTTGTTAATTCTCGTGATTGTGTGAGTTGGGTGGGTTGATTGAGGTCAGTCAGGAAAATCTTCTGGTAAAGTTGCAGTTACTCATGCAGCTGTTTTTAGCTGGGAATTTGCCTCAGCTGGGGACATCAAATGGAGTTTCCAGGGTCACTCTCTAGTTGGCCTCGTCATTGGGTAGGCTAAGTTCCTTTCTTTCTTTTTCACAACATCATAGCTGAGGCCCAATAGTGGGGCAGTAGTAGCTGCCAGTGCTTGGACTGGGATCAGGCATGTGTCCCTTCTGCTGTCTTTTATTGGGTGAAACAACTACAGGGCCAGTCCACATTCAAGAACAGAAGACATAGACTACATATCTTGATGGGGAAATTGCCAAGAATCTGTGGTCTTCTACTTTATCTCAATTTTTAAGATCTCATTTTTTGCTTCCCAAATCAAGCTGACACCTCAACTTTCTTAAAGCTTGAGTATCCCAATCACGTATTCCAGCAATTGGCATAACTAACCCATTTCTTTCTTCAATTTCCTAGACACAATTAGCTCAGGAAAGCACTATTATGACTTGATGGATTTCAGATGAAGACAAAACAAAACACCAAGTCCTTTGATTCTTTGCTTTTTTAAAACCATGGGGTCCTTTGTAGCTCCTTCTCCTTTTAGGGGTGTAAAAACAAGGACTCAAGCCCTAGGAAATGGAGTTGTTGGAATAAAAAGGAATATGAAGATGCGACAGTGACACAGTGAGACAAATTTGACTGGGAATTTAGATGAGTAATTTGGTTCAACAAGGAGACTCAATCCATTCTCCCTTTGGTTGGGACTTGCTCATTTCTCTAATAGAGTGCATTTAGAGAATGGTCTTCTCTGACCAGGAACTCCTCTGCCAGAAGTCCAGAAACAGTCAAACTATCTCGGCCGTGACAGCTAATTTGACACGGAGACATTGTGAAAATGGGGACGAGGTTTCAGCTTTGATTTCCCTAAGCATAAAATACTACTACTACTACTACTACTAATAATAATAATAAAACATACATGCAGGTCTGGTATCCATGTTGTCATTTCTGTTGAAAACGCAGTTATTGACAGCCCCTGGACCTTTCCCCGGAAGCATTCAGACAAAGGTGGGAATGGGCATTCTGGAGTGGATTATACTGTGAGGACAGCAGTGTAATTTCCGAATCCCCTTTTCCCTAAAGGCCCCGGCAGGATCACCAAGAGGCAGCCTGCTCCCCACTTTAAATGAGAGACAGCAGTTTATCATGTCAGATGACACCCGCCACCGAGGGTTAAGGCTATAGGGCTTCTGGCTGTCAGAAGCAGGTTTTCATCTTGGGGCCCCTCAGGCCATAGAGAGGAAGCCTTACAAAGTTCATTCTGCTTTTTCTATTGTCTGGCAATTGTGTCTTTGTCCACCATCGGGGTGTCCTTCTGATCAACCATATAGCCCCAGTTCGAACCTTGTGTTTGAAAAAAGTCTTCTAAGATATTTCCCCCCCTCTCTAGGAAGGGAGGCTTCTCAATAGTTTCCAAGTTGAGTCAACAGAACTAGAGAGGGGTTGAGCTCACATTCGCATTTGTTAATTTTTAATCTACTTCCATGAACTTAGGGGCTCTCTGGTAACCTTTAGAATGATTCTGTGAAAGGCATTTGAAATGATTTCTTCCTAATAGAGATGTAATCTATGGAAGACAGGACCTTGAGAGAAAAAACCACACACACACACACACACACACACACACGTGCAATTTTTTGTGGCTTCACAATATTAAGATTCTAGTCACAGCTCCCATGAGCGTTCATCACCACCTACTTCCGATTCTGCACACAATAATTGTTCCATTGTAAAAAATCTTTTGTGTCTATTTTCTGAATTGCTGCGTTGTCTATAAATATTTAGTGATGAAGCGTGATTGGGTTGTATTTACCCCTGTAGTTTATGTATCACAAATGAAAAGACAGCATCTGCTGAAATGAAAAGGGGCCACATTTTGGGAAGGGGCGGGCGGCTGGGGTCCGGGTGGCGGACTGCGAGCTTAATTAAATGCCAAAATTTATCTACATTAACAACAAAGTCGTGAAATTTATTGATCCATTCACATGATGTAAGTTGACAAATGGCTTAAGCAATCTCCATAATTTTCTACACGTGTTAAAATTTGTAATGAAAAGGAACACGAGATGAACATTCAATGGGCAATGAAAGGGGGGTTTGTACTGGGGCCCGTGCCCGCGAGCAGCGGCACTTTGTTTCCCGGCCCTGTCCAGGCTGGCCGTTGGCACGGCGTACAGATGGGGCTCTGACAGCGGTACAGCTGTTCTCCTAATTGTCCATTAAGTGTTCTATTGATTCTCTGATTCAAAGTACACGTCTTTCAGCTCAAGCTATCGTGTGAAGTGGCAGACACATTCCTTGTAGGATGACAGAGCGGCTTGAAACCTAAAAATGTGGTCTGCCAGTTTCAATTGAGGAGCCTGCTTTCAAAGGAGAAGGCTTGGTTAAAGGCGCTTTGCAATAGCTGGTTAGGTTTTATTTTCTAAACTTTTAGCATCAATCAATTAAAGCAGCAGCAGCAGGAGCAGGAAGAGTTTTAATTCCTGGTTAAGCATGTACAGATTGCACCTGGCTGGTCCGGGCTAGGGGCAGGACGGAGATTCACTCTGGCTGTTGCGGGCTAACCACCCCCCAACCCTTCCCCCCCCTCCCCTGTCCCCTTTCCCTCTGGAACCGCCCCCACCCCACCCCCGCCCAACACGCAAAGTAGTTCTCATTTGACTTGCAAGTTCACTTTGAGCATTTTTTAAAAAAAATTGAGATCATCTGCAATTCCAGATTATGCCAGTCAGAAGCCCGTTTGAAATCATCTCTCTTTAATCTGGAAAGTGAAAGATAAAATGCAGATCTGTTGCGAGGACCATAAATCTTCAGAGAAACAAATAACCGTAGATAAAACTGTTAAAGTTATTTAGTTCACCACTGGAAGGGGTTTATTAATATAAAATTCCCAGTCCGTTATGTCATGATTTGGCTATCATTTTGTGCCAGCGGACCTCAAGTAAAGCGCTGAGCCCTGCAGACTTTGAACTTCGCCACTTGTGCCCTGTTATAAACTGAGGGGCAGGACTAAAACTGAAGCTTGTTAGCTGTGAAAAAAAAGTCCCAAACTATGATCGAGGTCGTCTGCAGATATATATATATTTTTTCTAGTGCTTTTTCTTAATGAATTCCACATCCTAGTGTTTCTTACCACCTAGGTTTAGCTCTTAATTACTATCTAATATAATATTTTAATAGAAGACAGCCTTATTATTAGCCATCTCTCGACTATAAATGAAATGAGCGAATAATGTTTGTTGCCTCCTGTGCATCATTAATTTAATTAGGAGATACCTTGATGGCCCTAAGCACTGTTGTGGTACACTGGTGTGATTTTAGCTATTAAATAAGTTTTGTGATTCATCTAGATTTGCAAAGGGGAGGAAAGTAGGAATTAAAAAAAAAAAACAACTATCCACCACATATTTTAAATGTGTTGCACATCGTAAACTTCCATACCTAAATATCTTCAATGCATTAAAGATTTATATGTATATGTATGTATTAAAAGGTACAAAAATGAGGAATGCATATATAGTAAGAAAAGTCAGTTTAAGGGCAGGGTTAATTAAAAACCCTTCTGTTTTCCCACAATTAGCAGCGTGTTCTTTTTTCTTAATGTCACCTTTGTCTCTTCCCACAACAGCCTCATGTGAAGAGTGCTCCTTTTCTTTTCTTCTCTTTGTTGGGTGGAAGAGGAGGACCATTAAATGCAGTCCCTTAAAAGCTGGTGTGTTGTGTCCTGGTAGGCTGTCTGCAGCGTGACTCCTTTTCCTCTGGCCCACACTGCCAATAAGCCTCTCTCCTCCAGACCGTAGTCTCCTCAGGAGGAAGTGAACCACAGGGGTAAGAATTGATACAGCAGGAAACAGAATTTGTATATTGAAAAAAATGTATGTGTATTTTTCTTGTGCCATATATGCAGGATTCGGAAGCCCGAGAAGCTGTGTAATCTATTTGTTATTTTCATTTTTAAATATTAGCTTTGGGATCACACAAAACATGGGAATGAATGAAAGATGTGATACACATAGCACACAAAGCCCAGGTTGAACTTAGGGATTTTATATTTGTTAGGGAAGTGGAGTCTTCAACCCCGATGCCCTCAGACTGAAGGATGACAAATCCTCTCTATCTGCTTTCTCTTGGAAAACACGTGAAAAATCTATTTCTAACACCGTGATATAGCATATATTGATACCTGCAAAACATTATGTGAATCTACTTAGACACCAGCACTTTCAATTATACTGTTAGCCAGTACTTTAAAAAGATTTTTAGAAGCTTTCAACTGTAGACTTTTGTCTTGTTGAATGAACTTCAGCGACACTAAATTTTAAGTAAATTTGTGATGACTGAGCAATATACATTGGCTGAGCTAGAATCCAATAACCCACAGGACAAATTAATTCTCAACAAAAAGGGCAGAAACCTCAAGTGCCATGAGTAGATGGAGCCCCATTCTATCTCTCTGGAGCCATTTTTGCAAATCACTACAGCTATTCATAATCTGAATCAGTCTCCTTTAGCAGCAGAAAGATCTTTTTTCATGACAAAACAGAAGATGACATTCATTAGTGCCTAACTTGCATAAGCTACCTTAAATTTATTGGTGCTCTTCTACTTATCGGGGTAAGAATTCCTTTGTCTAAAGCTATAGGAAAATTCCAGTTGTACTACTTAAAAATATAAATTGTCACTTTTATCAGAACTTTTGGCAGTTTACTTTATTTTAGAAGTAAAACTGGTGGTTAAGCTTTTAAGACTTCCAATGGGCGTTGCTTCAATTATATTTAATAGGTGCCTAGGATAGTAATGGGGTTATGTGTAAGCCTCTCTGCTATAAAAAAATCCCACATTTCCATCCATGTACTGCTAGGGAGGTTTGTGAGTGAATCAAGCTTTGTAGCAGTGAATGTGGCTAAATGTGTCATATTTCCTGCCAGGCGCAGAAGGGCTTTGAACTACCCCGTTGGCTTTTGCTTGTTGTATTTAAGGGCTAAGTGTGATCAGAGTGGGTAGAAGATTTACAGGACGTCACTTTGCCATGTTTCATCAGTTGTTCTAATAATTCTTTCTTCCTGAAACAATGCCCAGTTAAAGGGAAAGTCAGTCCTCAATTTTGTCTCTAGCCTCCTGATTAGAATCTTGCCTGGTATTCTAATTTTCTTTTCCATTTACCAGAATTAGCCTTGAATCTGTTGGGGGCCGGGGGAGGGCCTGATATTCGTTGCCACCTGGTCAGGTTTACATTGTTTGTTTCTCTCTCACGTTTATTAAAATTTAAGAAAAGCTGCACACAGATATATTTTGTGAAGATGGATTTGTTCCTGGCGCCTGGCTGCTTGGCCTGGTCAGAGAAGAAGAATGTGAGAATTATCTGTTGCTGTTGGTGTTAGCTGTCTCGGGCTTGCCTCCGACGTGTAGCAACCGGGGCAGAACAGAACTAAACACGGCTTGGTCCTGTCCCATCGTCTTACTTGTTGTTATGTGGGAGCCCACTGTTGTGGCCACTAGATCAGTCCTTTTTGAGGGTCTTCCTCTTTGTCCCTGAATCTATACTTTACCATGATGGCCGTTTCCAGGAACTGGTCCCCACTGACAGCATGTCCACACTATGTCAGATGAAGTTTCACCATCCTGTTGCAAAGGAACATTCTGGCTAGGCTTCTTCCAAGACAGACTTGTTCATTCCTGGCAAATTCAGTTGTCTTCCCACCCAAATCGTAATTCAAATGCATTAATTCTTCTGCCGTCTGCCTTATTCGTCGTTCAGCTTTGACATGCACATGAGAGGATTGAAAAGACTCTGGCTTAGGTCAGGTGTATCTTAGCCCTCCAAGCGACACATTTGCTTTTTAACACAGAAAGCAGGTCTCAGGCAGAAGATTTGCCCAATGGAGATGTCATTTGATTTCTTGACTGTTCCTTACATGGGCGGTAATTGTGGATCCAAGAAACAGAAAATCCTTGACAATTTCAGTCCCATCTCCATTTTTATGATATTGCTCATTGATCCAGTTGTAGGGATTTTTATTTTCTTTCTGTCTAGGTGTAATCCATTTTGTTGTCTTCCATCTTCATCAAAAAGGACTTCGAGACCTCCCAGCTTTCAGCAAGCCAGATTTTGTCATCTGCATATTAAAGGCTGTTCATGAATCTTCCTCCAATCCTGATGTCACATTCTTTTTCATATAGTTCACTTTCTCATATGATTTTCTTGGCATACAGATTTAAATAGGCTGAGTGAAAGATACAATTCCGAGGTATACCTTTCCTGATTTTAAACCGCATACCATCTCTTTGTTCTGTTCAAATGACTGCCTCTTGGACCATGCACAGGTTCTGCATGAGCACAATTAAGTGTTCTGGAATTTCCATTTTTCAGGTTATCCATAATTTGTACGATCTACATAGCTAAATGCTTCTATATAGTCAGTAAGACAGAGGCAATTATCTGTCTGGTATTTTCTGCTTTCAGCCAAGACCCATCAGACATCAGCAATGACATACCTCATCCCACATGCTTCTGATTCTAGCTTGAGTTTCTGGCGGTGCCCTGTCTGCCACAAGTCTTTTCTAGCTACCTATAGCAAAATTTACCAATGCTTTGACTATATTCTTTGACAATTTCCTCATTCTGCTGCGTCTCCTTTCTTTGAAATGGGCACAAAATGGATCTCTTTTGATTGCTTGGTTAGAAACTGTCTTCCAAATTTCTAGGTCACTGTCTTCCACATTTCTCATCATGGGTAAGCAAGCACTCCCGGCGTTGCATCTGTTTGTGGCTACATCTCAGTCAGTCTTCTGGCTTGTTTGGGACCAATGCCTTCAGTGCAACTTGAACTTATCCCTTCAGAAAAATTATTTTTCACTACTTATGATATGATACATTCTGAAGTTATTGAATGTTTACCATGACGGTATGATGTCTCTGTGTATTCTCATATTCTCTCCATCCTCTTTTGATGTGTCTCACACTGTTCAACATCCCTGCCCTGCCCGTTCCCGCCCCCCCACCCCCCCAGTGCTTCAATATTGCAACTGAAGTCTTGCATTTTTTTCAGTTGAGAAATGCTTTGTGAGCTCTTGCCTTCGGCTTTCTAGTTCCAGGTGATTGTGCACTTTACTTATTGTAAGACTTTACTTATATCTAGCATATCTTGGGACCCTGGTGGTGTAGTGGTTACATGCTGAGCTCCCAATCACCAGGTCAGTAGTTTGCAACCATGATGCTTCATGGTAGAAGAGGAGGCTTTCTGCTTCTGAGAAAGAGCTAGTCTCAGAAGCCCAGAGAGCCAGTTCTACCTGCCCTCCAGGGTCGTTGTGAGTCGGCATCCACTCCATGACAGTGAGTTTGGAATTCAGGGAGCAGGCTTTCTTTTGACAAGGAAAAATGACAGGGTGTTACATCTTGCATAAAAAGATGAAGAGAATGTGGGTATGATCTTGCTTCAACCAAATTTGGATAGGGACAGAGAAGAACCTAAGACAGAAATTAAGATCAAATTTGAGGATGTAATTGTAATTTGTAAATATCTAGGATGATGGCTGTACAACATAGTCAGATCCTGAAAGAATCTTTATTCAACCACACCCATACTGTTTGAATTCACATTTCTGCCTGGTGCTATACATCTTTTACCATAGAAAGTGATGGATGTTGAGGCAAGCCTTGAAGAGGGCCTGGAATAGTACCCTAAGGACCCTGCCCCATGAATTGGAAGGAGTCGCTATCTTCATTACAAGGAAACAATCAAACAATTGTGGGAATTGTAGGAAATGTGAGAGGTCATGGAGATTGAAAAAAAGAGTGAGGGATACTTTCTAAAGACATATTTCCGTGGCGATTTCAGATTATTGATCATGATCATCTCATCTGTCACCAGGATAGGAAAAGAGAAGCAATTGGTCAAAGTGCCCTATCAAAGTGAGCTAGTAAACATGTAGAATGAACATGTAGCATGAAATTCACCAGTGAGCACTCATCATTATAACAAATACGAAACTCTTCAAGACCCCCCTCAAATGTAGACAAAATAACTCCACGTAGGACTTGATCCACCGAGCAGGTATCATAAAGCTGAGGAGGAGGGAGGATGGTTCCTGAGGGAGGTCTGGAAAGTCGGAAATATCCAGGAGCTTTCTATCACCCAGGAGCATCTGTCCTGAAATATGCAGATCACAGAGAGTTGTTTAACTGGATCACGCACCCTCAAAAGATAGAGTTGATTTTGAAAACAAAGTGAAACCATTGCAATGTCCTTTCCCCAGAATTATTCAATGGTACCCATGAATAATGGGCCTCCATCTGATTGACCCTACTATTATAAAGAGCAAGTCTGTGCTCACTAAAATATAAGAAAATTCATTCACATATCTGAGTTTTTTGTGAAGAAGTGAGCACAAATTATTCTCCTTCTCCTAAACCCTAAAGAAAGAAATCACATGGTTTTTACAACTAATATCTTGGCCAAAGAAGTCACACCATAGTTATTTTTCCAGAACATGAACTGATACACCGAATCTGAATGCAAAATATTTGTCCGGGGAGAAGAATTCAACCTGTGTGCACAAAAGAGGCAGGTAGAATTCTGTGGGCAAAGTCTCGACCTCCTCACGGGAGGCCTGGGGCTGTTCCTCACCGATGCAGCCATGCCCAGCTACCATCCGTCTGTCAGGAGGGAACTTCATGTTGTTATGATGCTGAACAGGTTTCAAGTGGAACTTCTAGACCAGTGGTTCTCAGTCTTTCTGATGCCGTGACCCTTTCATACAGTTCCTCATATGGTGGTGACCCCCCATCCATAAAATTATTTTCATTGCTACTTCATCACTGTAATTTGCTACTGTTATGAATTGGGAGACCTCTGTGAAAGGATAGTTCGACCACCACAGGTTGAGAACTGCTGTTCTAGACTAAGGCAGAGTTGGAAGAAAGGCCTGTCAATCCATTTGGATGGATCTCAACCCCACCAAGTCCTCGTGAGAATGGTGCAGCACTCAGTGTTTTCTTCAGTTCTTCATGGATCCCCATGAATCTGCATGGGGCTGACTTAATACAATTAACAACCACAAAACAGTTAAAAATGCATTTGAACTTCTGGTGTCAAACATTATTGTGGCAGTCATGTAATCTGGTGTCAATTTGAGGATTAAGAGTGTAGGGGTGGAGTCTAGCTTATCAATCTGGAGATAGCCAATGAGACCTCTGTGTGAACATAGCTTTCTCCTGAGAATTCTGGCTGCATTTCCCCTTGCTGGTGAGAGACTCACTGCTCAGTCCCTTGGAGATGTTCTAGTGATAAGACACAAGGCTGACTCATGAACTTATCTTGATGGAATCAGACCTCTGAAGCCAGAAAAGCCATGAAGAGATTCCTGCCAGTGCTGAGAAGCTTGAGAAGCCACAGAGAGGCCCTTGTCAGCGGCTGAGATGCTTACGACGCTACTGGATCCAAAGACTTTCTACCCACTGGCCTGTGATTGTCCTGTATTTGAAATCATTGCATGTGTTTTGTGAATCTGAAGAGGACGTTAAAGAGTTGTGTCTGATATTTGGGCTAATATTGGACTTATGACCTAGGACTGGACTGGGTTGGGATGTTTTCTTAATGTACAGTTGCTCTTGTATGTAAAACTCTTTCCTATACCTTAAAGAGTTTCTATAGATTTCTTTCTCTAGTCTACCCAGACTAACACAATTGTGATCTAACTAGCTGAGCAAATTCACTCATGGCAGTGAGTGGATTCTAACTCATAGTGATCCCACAGAAAAGGACAGACCTGCCCCATAGGGTTAGAAATTCCTTTGGATAAGCATGAACTATAAGTATTGTTCATGAAATGCAATACCAGCAATCTATCATAACCTCACACCTATGGTCTGACCACAAAAGCCTACTGCTACGGACACCTGTTTTCACATACAGTCTGATGGTCTTAGTTGTTTCTAGCGGCCAAGACATTGGCACTTGTTAGGTCTTAAGTCACCAAACCCTGCAAGCTACATCTTCCTTTTCTTGCCATGTCATACCAATCTTGTTAAATTCAATTGATTTCTCACAATCTATATTCAGCACTCTCTATGTGTTAAGTCACATATGTGAAGTGATATGCAGGACCCTCTTTGTGTTAAATGTCATCTCCTGGAGTTTGTAGACTCTGACTCTGTCTGCCATGAATGTTCTCGGGCCCAAGACTGGATTACAGGCTCTACTTATGCCACTTCACCTTTTAATATTTCACAGACTCGATAGCTTTCCTCAAGAATCTTTCATGTTTGGGCCAAATGGAAATGCACACTGTAAGCAGTAGCCATAGGCTCTTTAGAGGGGTTGGTATATAGTTGGCACTAGCCAAATGCCCACAACACAAAGCCCCAAATCATCTCTTCTTTACCAGACCACCTCCACTATTTCTGGATTCAGCACGATTGTCCTCTGCACCAATCTCTTTCTCTGCCTGAGGGTTGAAGTATAAGCCCTCTTTTTCTTCTTGGCCAGGAGTCTTTGTCCTGAAACAGAAAAATCAGTTCCAACCTCTGCGATCTCGTTTTGAATAATATCACAGAAACAGAATGTCCATAATCCAGAGACTGCAACAATGAGGCCAAGCACAGACACGAATGATTCTGAAGGTGGTGTAGGGTTGGCTGGTGTTTTGTTCTGCGGTGGCTAGGGTTGCTGC
The DNA here is from genome assembly GCA_004026705.1 of Nesogale talazaci. NCBI lineage: Eukaryota > Metazoa > Chordata > Mammalia > Afrosoricida > Tenrecidae > Nesogale > Nesogale talazaci. Next base: position 48,638 of record PVJH01011271.1, on the reverse strand, counting down.
AAGGTCAAACCGACATGCTGGCACCTGCTAGCATGGTCGTTAGGTGTTGGGCTGCTAATCACAGAGTCAGCAGTTCAAAGCCAGCAGCTGCTGCACAGGAGAAAGATGAGGTTCCTACCTCCATAAAGAGTTACCTAGGGATAGTTCTGTCTTGTTCTAGATGGTCACTATGATTCAGAATGGACTCGGGGGCAGTGAGGTTTTTTTTAAACAATAACTGACATGCTTGAATTCAGCATCAGAAGGCTCTCTTCTCCAAATATGTAACATATCACATCTCTTATTGAATTTAGGTGTATCATCCAGGCCACAATACCTACAATTGGTGCTTTTTTTCTCCTTAGAGTTGCCCCAATTTCGAGAAGCCTTTACTACAGTGGTTCTCAACCTGTGGGTCGTGACCCCTTTGGGGGTTGAACGATTCTTATACAGGGGTCACCCAATTCATAACAGTAGCAAAATTACAGTTATGAAGTAGCAAGGAAAATAATTTTGTGGTTGGGGGGTCGCTGTATTAAAGGGTCACAGCATTAGAAAGGTTGGGAACCACTGCTTTACTACCTTGGCAATCTGATTTAAGCTCCCCTTTCATAGCTTACTGCCTTATATAAAATAAGGAAACAATATATTTTCTTCTTCAAAAGGTCTTGTTTTTTTAAAGCATCAGATGAAATATTGGATGCAAACTCATGCTACACATTCTAAGGAACTATTGAGCATGCGTTTATTGGCTGGAATCAGTCACGGTCTGGCTCACTGTTCTAAGGAACTGACTCAATTTTCTTGGAAATATGACACCAGTAGAAGGAAAAAGGCTGGTCCCTTGTGGAAAACAAGATTGTCACAGGGTTGGAATGATTGAAACTTTCTAATAAGATGGGGGTCTAAGACACTACTTTGCCTAACCCTTTCATTTTGCCAGCGAACATATCAGAGGTGGGCAGGGACCTGCCTGAAGCCTTGCATGGGATTTGCTTGGACCAGAGGATCCATCCGCAAGGCCCATAATACCAAAGTCAAAGATGGAGAGGAGCCAGCCAGGAATCAGAAAACAACTCACCCCTTTCTAGGTAAGGGAAACCATCAGCCTTTCTGCCGGGTGCCTTTTTTTTTTTTTTTAACTTCTTTGCTTGCCTTGAAAGAATGTCAGGCTTCCTCAGCTTCCCACACTCCTCAGAGGCTGCCCGTGTCCTTCTATTGAGTAGGATTTCCCAAGCAAACACAACCCTGTTGTTGTTTGTCTCTTAGTCGCTCTGCTGTGCAGGGAGTGAGGGCTACACTCTTGATCAGCCGAGGGAACCCAGTGCCCAGCCTCTGATATATAGTGCAGGGACCGCAGGGCATCCAAGTTGTAACAAGAACAAGATGAGCTTGTGGCCTCGGGCTTCTAACCTGCTCCTCAACCCACACTTCAAAAAAAGTTATTACACAAGAGTTAGACTAAATCAAACCAAACTGCAATGTTTGCGTACTGGGGCCCATGTCCAGATCCCATTGTCTCTCAGCACTAGGCCCTCCAAAACCCAGTTGGGAGCGGCACAAAACGACCCAATGATACTTTAGTTGTAGATCTTTAAAAATGAGTCCAGCTGATTTATTTTGAAATTTCAGTTAAGCATAATGTCAAGAAAATCTCTCTGGCTATTTATCATCTTTTTCCCTCTTAGCATAAGCCAAGCAGGCAGAATAAAATTAGAAGTTGGCTATTCACATACATTCTAGTTTTCTTTCAGGCTGATATTGTTACTAGGCTATCAGAATGTTAGAATAGCTTTATGTCCAAAGAACAATAGTTATCGAATGGGAGGCCTTTGATTATGCAGTTACTGTCTTCATTAGTCATGCTATAGAGGTGCTGTAGGAAGCGATACAGTCCATGACCAAACCACATAGATGCATGTTTTCCTTGCATTAGACCTACCACTTCCATTTTTCTAAAACACCACAACCTAAAAGCATGAAACATTAGATAATCTTTTTATTGCTTTGAACAGTGATGTCAGATGTTTAAGGGTTTTGCATCAGCAGAGAAATAAAGCTTATGCCTATTGTTGTCTAGTGTGCTTGTATCTGGGTGTGGAAAACTTTCTATAATATATATGGCAATTCTCATTTAACTTAGTCATCAAACCATCAAAAATCATTTCTCCTAGCCATTTCTACATACATTTATTAGGTACGATAGTGATGCTTTTTAGATACTCTTGAATTCCAACAAAGAATGACTGCAATACTTCAGAATCATAGATGGCTAGGACTGGTGGGATATTCTCTCTAGTTGCCGTCAATTCAATTCTGACTCCTAGTGACCTGCAGGGCAGGGTAGTCTGCCCCTGTGGGTTTCGGAGGCTGTAAAACTTCCCAGAAGCAAAGCCTACTCGTGGGGGAACAACTTGTGTGATTGCACTGCTGACCTTTTGTTAACAGCTCAACATGTAACCTCCTGCACACTGAAACTCCTCCTTGGGCGCCACAGATTGTAGCCATCACCAAATGGTAGGAGGAAGGAAACTGAGACCCACAAGGACAAACAACTCACTCAAACTTACAAAGTCAGCTGCTCATCGCCACCATTTAAATTCAGGTGGAGACTCTTTCGGCTGATATCTTAGTTTGGCCCCTCTCTCGTTAGACTAAGGATGAGAGACCAAGATGACATAAATAAGGACATTTGTCTAAGCAGAGACATACATAGATTACTTTTATTCAAAATTCTAAGATCATTAAGTGAAAACAACAAAACAATAACACATAAAGCAGTGAAACCAAGCCAGTGAAGACATGAACAAGAGCAAACCCAGGGAGAATGCTGAGATCACGATCTAAAGACCAGAGGAGAGGGAACGAACACTTGAACTTGTGTGGACTGGACACACCTACATCGAGAAATAAAGTGTTTCTATGATTTCTTTCCCGTTTTTCTACTTATTGTCCCTGACTTTATTTTCCATCTTTAGAAGTCAAAATGAAGATTCAGTTGCTTTTGCACCATACCTTGTCACTCTGAAGGTTAATCAGTCTAAATCAATTAGTTCTTCCTAGCATCTCATCCCAGGAAGGTATGAAGAGCTTCAATAGTTGCTGGCACAGATATGTCATACTTGAGTTAGAGCCTCTGAGAATCCCTGGCGCTCCTAGCATTTAATAGATGGATTTCACGAAATACTAGCTCACTGAAATTTCATATATGTGTCTATTTTGGCGAGAGAGTCAAGGAAATATCAGATTATCAAAAGAATCTATGGAATATAACAAGTTAAGATTAATTGACTCATTTGGAGAGACAATGCTAATTTACCCAAACCCATTACAAACCCATGGTGTCAATTTGATTTGGAGTCATAATGACTATATAGAATAGAATAGAACTACTTCATAGGGTTTCTGAGGCTGTCAACTATCAGCGGAAAAAGGAAAAAATTCACATCTCAAGTTGCAAGATTGAATTGCAAATTAAGGAACAATGCAGGAGACATCAAAGGAAGATGGAAGAATACAGAGAGTCACTGTACCCAAAAGAACTAGCTAGTCGACATGCAAAAGCTAACATATGGAAAAGAATCAATGGTACTGAAAGGACCTTGAATTGAAGGTAGTTCAAGGTGCATTAAGGCATTAGCAACAACAAGGGTGTGGAGAAATTGATGGAGTACCTACTGAAGTGTTTTAACAAGCTGATGAAACTCACTCATCATTTGAGTGAAGCTCTTACTTATCTGTGCCAAGAAATTGGAAGATAGTTACTCTGCCAATTGACTGGCCAAGACCCGTGGTGTTTCATGTTGTTGTTCACAGAGTCACTATGGGCCGGAACGGATCGATGGCATTAAGCAAAAGCACTTATTGAATAGCACCACCAGCTTTAATGCTTAAGCAGAACTTCTTACACTAAGTTACAGAATCCACAAAATATCGATGTCTACATTTGCAAGATTAAGGTGAGTCAGTTTAGTCAAAACAGCATCTTGAATGATGTAGGAATGTCTTGAAGATAGATGATGTCTGGATAGGTAGACAGGAGAGGGCACAATGACTGGGAGAGTATATGGATTGAAACAAAAATTTATGCAATAGAACATTCATTATATACAAGGCACTGTCATTGAGTTGATTCTGATTCAGAGTGACCCTAAGGGACAGGGTAGAACTTCTGTGAGTTTGTGAGACTGTGTGATGGGTAAGTTTGTTATGCCAACATGGCTACCGAAGATTGGTGGGTCTGTTGTGACGGCACGGCCAATGAACACACGGGATGAATTGAAGGGTAGAGACAGGAAGGGCTCAGCGAGTCCCGCCCTCTCTCTTGCTTCTGGATCTTCGGACCAGAGACCTGCCTTGTTCATCCTGTGCCTCTATCTCCAAGCAACACTACCCGTGGGACACCTAATTGTGGACTGTGTTGCTGTGAGTTGAGGATCCTTCAAGCTCTACTTCGCCACGCTCCTGAGTTATACATCTCTTGAGCTGGGGACTGTTGGACTCTGTCATCTGGCTGACTATTGGTGACCTGCTCTGCCGCTTGCTGCCTACAACCAGATAGTCTGGATTGCTCTACAGAGGACTACTCAGTGGCCCTCAAGGCTTGAAGGATTGCCAGTCTTTTAGCTGCCTTACGCAAGTGAGTTGCACCGAGCAATCTGTATTGCTTTATAGATAGTTAACTTTTTCTTTCTTATCTCATATACCTTTCTCAATACATAAGTATATAAAAAGAATTACTAGTGTCCTGATTTTTATTTCTCTAAGAGAACCCTCCCTGACACAGACTGTAACTCTTTGCAAAAGGAGAGAGCATTCTCTATCTTCCACAGAGCAGCTGTGATTTCAAGCTGCCAAGTCTGCAGACCAGTGCATCACCACTAAACGACCAGGACCACTGCTTATCTCCACATCAAGCCCACCATGGACGGGTTGTCACCCCCATGTTACTAGTGAAAACAGATTTGAGAAATTGGCTTGCAAACAATTGGGGGATTAATAGAGTCAAGTTTGGGTCCCAAATCATTTGATTTCAAAAGTCTTAGTTCTTCCCTGCAAACACCGCCCCCCCCCCCAAACTGAGCTATCCTAGAGTAACTACAATGTGAATAAATTAGTAACAAAGGAACAGGTGTAGTGCAGATAGATAGGAGAGAGGGAGCATCCTTGATAAAGTGAAGCGTTCTGGTTGAGGAGCAAGACTTATGTGTTACAGTACAACTGTCACAACACCTGACATTCACTGGGTCAGGCATTCTGCTAAACTTTTGTTTTTGTGTTTTGGGCATCACTGCCCTCTGGTGGTGGGAGTAGGAGGCCCAGCCTTTGCTTCTGTGGAGCCGCTGCTGGAATTGAATCTCCATCCCAGTGGGCCGCAGTCCCGTGCACAACCACTATGCCACCGGGGCTCAGCCTCTGCTAAACTTTTTATCTCATTTACTTCTCCTGATCACTCTCTCTTCTCAGGTGCCATCATATTGGTCCAAGCCGGAGCTGCTCTACTATAGCAGAAGGAAACCTGGCCCAGTTCTGCTCCATCTTTGTGAGCTTTGCTCTGTTTGAATCCATTGCTGCGGCCACTCTGTCAATCCATCTTGACCAGGGTCTTTATTGTTTTCATGGGTTTTCCATGTAATTCTGTTTCATGGGTTTTCCATGTAATCCTGCATGATCTCACTCTCTAGGGACTGGTCCCTCTAATGACAGGTCCACAAGACTTCAGACGAAGTCATCCTCCTTTCTCAGGAGCATTCTAGCTGTATTTCTTCCAAGACAGACTTGCTCATCTGCAGCATATTCAATATTGTTGACAACAGTGTAAGTCATGCACACCGGTTCTTCTTTGGTTTTCTTTACTCATGGTCTGGTTTTCACATAAGGAGGCTGACAATACCATGGCTTGGGTTAGTCATACCTTACTTCGCAAGGTGACATCTTATGCTTTTTAACACTTTAAAGAGGTCTTGTGCAGCACAATCGCCCATTGCCATACAGTTATTTCCTTCCTTGACCACGACTCCCTTGAGCATTGATTGTAGATCTAAGTCAAATGAAAGCGTTGGCAACTTCAATCTTCACTTGGTTTGTCATGATGCTCTTTATAGGTCCAATAGTGAGGAAGAATTGTTTTCTTTACACTGAGTTGGAATCCATACGAAAGTCTGCTAGTCTTTGCTTTTGATCTGGTAATGCTTTAAGTCCTGTTTACTTTCAGGAGGAACAGTTATGTCACTGGTATATTGAACTGTATTCATGAGTCTTTCTGTTCTGATGCCACATTCCCTTTCTTGGATAGCCTTGGTTAGTACTATGATTCATCCTATTTTGTACCTGGGGATCTTCAGATGTCAAGTAATCAATCTCGCATTAATCTGTCCACGTTTATATAGCCAGCGAGTTGTAGTATTGGGATACATTGAATGTTAAGTCCAAGTCTGTTTGACTCCAGACTCTGCACTCTTGTGTCATGCTAGTAAACAGTGAAAACTCCTTGGATGTGTACCAGGTACTTTGTCGAATGCTTTCTTTATATGTATTCTCTCATTTAATTCTCACAGAAGCCTTATGAGGGAGACAGAGTTATTGTATCCTCTATTGTAAAGATGAAAAGTGAAGTTACAGGTAAATTGAAGCTTAGTCACATAGTCACAGGTTTGCAATATAACCCAATCCCTCTGGTTCTGGAACCTGAAGTCAGAATTCCTATAGCAGACTTCTCAAATCAAAGTTTCTGGAAGTGGAGGGCTTAAAAAATGTTCCTCTCTAACAACTCCTTTTCCTTTCACTACAGTCCATGTTGTCTCCTTGCTGATTGTTTTCCATGTTGCTTATTGACAACCCTACTACTTCAGATCTTCTTCTACATTAGACCCAAATTACTGTGAAAAGAAATCCTGTGGCAGATATTTTTTTGTAATGTTACAAATGGTGAAAATCTCATCCACTCCTCAAACACTTATTGAGCCCTACTAAGGGCTGTGAAAGGGCTCTGGTGGTGTACTGGGTTCCATGTTGGGCTGCTAATGACAAAGTCAGCAGTTCCAAACCACCAGACCCTTCACAGGAGAAAGATGAGGCCAACAGTCTCAGAAATCCACAGGGCCAGCTCTTCCCTGTCCTATAGGGTCATTATGAGTCAGTATCTCCTCAATGGCAGGGAGATTGAGTTTTGAGTTTAAAGGGCTGTGAAGGGTGCTGGGAATATGAAGATAGAAAAAGAAAAGTATTTCTCCTCAGTATGGACTTGTGAAGAGGACAGACTCATAAACTCACACTTAAAGTGCAGTAGGATCAGTACTGTGAGACAGGTAAGGTATAGAACAACATGAGGGCAGAAAGAAGGAAATTAGGGGCATTGGTGGGAGTTGGCAAAGATGCTGCAAAGAAGGGAACACTTCAGTTTTTGATTATCCTTGTTTTTTTTTTCTAGATCTGATATGCCATGGCACATTTGAACTTTTTAGTTCAAGATGGTTAGTGCACTATCACTTAACCACAGTTTCTATTCCCTCTCTCTCTCTCTCTCTCTCTCTCTCACACACACACACACACACACACACAGTCTCTTAAATTGCTTTTACTGTCTCATGACACAACTCCTTTTCTGAAAAGTGTGCAATTAACATAGAAGCACTGATTTGTCAAGAGACCATTTGATGCTCATTGAGTTTTTCTGACTCTATGGTTGGCGAAGGCTTGGAGCACCTCCCTATTAATCAAAGCAGCATGGCCTGTTGATGAAGGACAGGGTTAGGGTTATCTCTCATCACATGTGACACTTAGAGACCATTTCCAAGATCTTCTCATACTTCTTTATCCTTTTTAGATTCTTAAGAAGAAGTTTATTGTGATACAACTCAGTTCTAAGTGTACAGTTTGAGAGTTATGAAAAATGCATTTATTTGGGAGAGCAAAATGGTGTTTTCTCAAACAACTGGGAATAAAAATACCATACGGCCCAGCAATCCCATTACTCAGTATAGAACCTAAAAATAATAGACTCATATGCACAGCTGTGTCATCCCAGCACTATGGAACTATTCAAAATAGCAAGGGAGGAAAACAACCTAAATGCCCATCAGTGGAAGAACGGATAAATAACCTTGACACACACATATACAAGGGGACATTGCACACTGTTCAACAGCAATGATGATCTTGATATGACTGAATCATTGAGTTATATGACATGTAGATGGAGTGCTAATAAAACTATTAACAACACAGAAATAATGACAAAACTGTGAAATACCTTAGGTCACGGATGGATCTGGAAGACCTTTTGCTGAGAGGAGGTAGTAAAATTACAAAACGACAAATAATGTATAAGACCATAGTTAGAACAGAAAAAATCTAGATAAAAATTTTTTTCATGCCAAAAGAAGCAGACTTTGCTGGTTACCAGGGGTGGAAGGGGCAAGAGGGTAGACAAGTAGAGGGAAGTTAGAAGGAAGACAAGTTTTCACTAGGGTGAAGGGGAAAATGATATTTTTCATGAGAGGAAGAAGAGACAAGGGGACATAGCTAGCTATTGCAAGGTCTGATAAACTTAAATCACTGAATAGAAAAACAGTGATCTGAAGTGTAAATCCCACCTAATTCACGATAAAATGTTTTTAAAAATTGTAGCTCTGCAATCATGTAGATGCAGTGAATTAATAAATGTTTCTTGTATGTACATTTCCATCACAGTAAATACTCAGCCATCTTGCTCACCAAGCAAACAAAAACCAAGAAACAAAAGCAAGAAGCATCCTCTGAGCCCCGGTGGCGTAGTGGTTGTGTGCGGGACTGTGGTCCACTGGATTGGTGGTTCAAATCCAGCAACAGCTCTTTAGGATCAAGGCAGGGCCTCCTACTCCCACCAGAGGGCAGTGATGCCCCCCCCATAAAAAGCAAGAAGCATCCTGCCACTGGGTCAATTCTGATTCATAGGGACCCCATTGGACAGAGTAGAAATGCCCCCGTGGGTTTCGGAGACTGTAACTGTTAACAGGAATAGAAAGTCCCACCTTCCTCCTGTGGAATCGTTAGTAATTTCGAACGGCTGACCTTGACATTAGGTGTCCAACTCATAACCACTACACCACCAGGGCTCCCCTTCAATAGGTAAATAAACAAACATGAATCAACAGACTCATTATAAAAGTATATACCTGGGAAGACACCATCACAATCAGGAGGCGTGTTTGACAGTTAAGCACTTGATTACTAAGTCTAAAGATGGGTGGTTTGAAATCACCCAGAGGTGCCCTAGAAGAACAGACCTGGCTGAGCCCCAGTGGCATAGTGGTTGTGCGTGGGACTGCGGCCCACCGGGTTGGAGGTTCAAATCTAGCAGCAGCTCTCCAGGAGCAAGGCTGGGCCTCCTACTCCCACCACCAGAGGGCAGTGATGCCCCCACACCCCCCAAAAAAGAAGCACAGCCCTGATGATTTGCTTCTGATGACAGTCTTGGAAACCCAATAGAGCTGTTGAATCTCATTCATGGGTCACTAAGTCAGAATCACCTTTATGGTCACTAAGAACAACAGCAACAACCCTGACTTGAAAAAGTCCCCTTGTGCCTTTTTCTGTCACTTGGTTTAGTCACAGTAATGAGAGCTGTTGGTAAGAAAGGGTTAAGTTACCCAGTGGGAGAGAGAGTATGACCAATCTTAGAAACTAATGTTCGTGTCCCTTGCATGTCTAGATGCCTAAACAGGATTATTGATGCATCTTCAACCCCCGAAAGGAATCTAGGTGTCAGTGTTGTGGTCTAGGCATTGGGCTGATAATCATAAAGTTGGCAGTTTAAACTCACCACTGGTTCTGTAGGAGAAAGATGAGGCTGTCTGCTCCTCTAAAGAGTTATAGCTTTGGAAACCCTACAAAGGGTTGTTATGAGTCAGACTCGATTTAATGTCAGCGGAGATTTTCGTGGGTCCTCCAACTAAACCAGTGGAGGTATTGCTCTCATATTTCAGGAAAGGAAGAAATAGAGTCAGAATGCTTTCTTGAAGACAGGATGGTGAGACTTTGTCATGTACTTTGGACATGTTATCAGGAGGGACTAATCTCCGGAGGAGGACTTTATGCTTGGTAAATTAGAAGGTAACTGAAAAGAGGAAGAGTTTCAACGAAATGAGTTAATACAGTGGTTTCAATAATGGGCTTAACATAGGCAAGATTGTGCGGATGGCTTAGGACTGGGTCATGTTTCCTTGTGTTGACTTGCACATAGGGTCATTATGAATCAGAATCTATTCTGTGACATCTAACAACAACAATGGAAGAGGAAACTAAGTGCCAGAAAATGTAAATAAAAAATAACTTGTTCTAAGTGACAGAACTAGAACTCGTAAAACCAAGATTCTACCCATTATCTTTTGCACAATAACCCCCTGTCACTGCTAACACACAGAGGAGACAATAGAATGGATTTGGGGAAGTCAAACACAAAAGCTAAGATACACTTTAATTTTACTTATGGGGCCACTGGTGATTGGGTGCAAAATTCTTGTCTTTCCTGAGGTGGATGTTTGAGCCCCAGGCATTATACCATTAGTATAGAAAAGCAATGGTAAAGTTTGTTCTTACCTGTAATATTTAGGAAAGATTCAACATGTCTCTTTGGAATCCACAGATAATCCTACCATTTAGGGCAGGGGTGATCAATACATCTATCACGATCTTTTTGTCTACATCTATCAGCAAATGTAGTGTGGATAGATCACATGGCCTTAAAGAAATAGGCATAATCCTATCATCAATCCCATCACTTAATTGATATACAGCTCAGCCAATCAGATGCAATCTTAGGTGTCAAACGCATGCACAAACAACTGTGCTAAGTGCAGCAAACCTGACAAGCTTTTGACAATTTTTAGACTTTGTTTTTTTCCCCCTCTTAAACGTAAGAAAGGGTATTAAAATGAGTAGGGGAACTGGACCAAGTAAGAAGACAAAAACTTATCACTTTCAGACAGAATGGGAGATTTTGACACTACAAGCTGACATTCAGCTGAAGTCCAGAGTGCATGAACAGTTCTGGAACTTGCTTGCAGAGGGAAAGTAGCCAAACATGAGAAAATGTGCTATCTCCTTGACTGCCTTATTTGGCTGTACTTATTGATGTGAGTCAGCCTTTTCCCACACCAAGATCATTAAGTCCAAGTATCATTCCACCATGTGGAAGTGTGCTTGAGGCTGGCTGTCAGCAGCTACTGTCCAGACTATGCATCCCTGGCTCATTCCATTCAGTGTTAAATCAGAGTCAACTTAGGTTATGACAAAAAAATGTATGTAGTTAATTGTGTTGTGCAATATGGACTCATGCGGTTATGCAAGGTACATAAACATATATTGTACATGTAAAGAATTCTCAATGCATTTATGAATAAATGTAATAAATAAATATATATGTTTTACATTTTTATAGTTGGATTTTGACTTAATCATGTTATAGGTAGCTCACATGCTGGAAAAGTATGAGCACTCCTGGTATATAGTACCACTTTAACCAGAGGCTGACTTGGTGAACAAAATACATTGTATTCACATTAATCCTAGAAAGGGCAAGTTGTAGTGGCAAAAAGAAGTTGCATGATTTTCAGGGGTACAGGGAAGGGAATTAACTCTGATAGGGCATGAGGGAACCTTTTCTGGTTCTTCTACCCCCTTCAGAGTAGACTATACTTGATTATAATAGAAGCTACTCAATTGTATGAATTTGTCAAAATACTTTAAATTATACATTTAAAATTAAGTATTATTATAAATACATCACACTACAAGAAAGTTGAATTTTTAAAAAAATCTAAAAATATGGAAAGACCTTTGTTTAAAATTCGCAGCCACACTAACATCACAAGAATTGGACACTTGTCTTAGGAAATAGTAAAAGTAAAGAAATATTTTTTTCAGTGACTTGATGCTACTTTTAAAAATCTGGCAAAAATAAATTATGCTAACTATGACTTCCAAATCAAGTGAGTGAATCCAATTCTCTGGCATTAACTGGACAATTCAATATACATGTTTCTCAATTGCTTGCCAATGTCTGGTGGATAGGGCTCTGATTAAGCATGATCTAAAAAGAGCTCACAAGTAGGACTGTTTACTAACATTTCCATTTCTATGCCTCATTTATTAGACTTAGAATAAAAAGGTGAGAGGGCTGTTTGGGATTGTCTTTAACCTTGATGATATTTCCACTGAAGCAGCATAATGGCTCTTAATTGCTTAAGTGAAGAGAACATGTTGACGTGTCCTTCTTTGGGCTAAGAGCCGAAAGCCTAAACCATTATGCTAATTCAAGCATTATATACACCAAAGTATTTATGGGAGTGACACAAGTGATGTTGCAGGTAAAGGGCTGTGAAATGGTCTGTAAACAGAGAGAATTGATTTGAGACCCAAAAGCAGTGCTGTTAAAAGTCACAGCCATTGAACAGCCAACCCTACAATTTCTATCCAGATTGTCAGAGTGGGTCAGACGGTGTCAGCAGGACTGCCATTAGAGATCAGATGGGTGGTTTAATAATATGTAATCCAGCCACCTAAACAGCCATTCTTATAGTAAATGTTCCATACTTGTCTGGTGTTTGTGTATGTGTGTGTGTGAGCACCTGTGTGTGCATGTGTACATGTTTGCACATGTGTGTGCATGTGTGTGTATGTGTAAGTGTGCGTGCAAACACTGAATTTTCATTATAGAAGTCTCACAGTGCCCCATTCTGTGCAATGTTAATACATTTATTTTTGCCAAAAAAGGACCTTTCAGTAGGAGTTGGTTAGGTCAGAGTGCAACAATGCAATCTGTGGAGAGATTGCCCAAAGAGAGTGTGAAGCCACAATCTTGGAAGGAAGGAAGGAAGGACAGTCAGGTCCTTGCATTTGACTTTACATCCCTCCCACCTATTTGTTTTTAATGTGTCTCAAGCCAATCTACCTCATATCATTTAAATCCAAATAATAGCTTAGCATAACTAGCCAAAAACATCTACCTTGAGCATTATACTCTTTTTTTTTTTGAGATCTATATTATCTTGGAAGAAGTACAGCCCATAATGCTCCTTGGAGGCAAGGATGGTGAGACTTCACCTCACATACATTGAACCTTTTGTCCAGAGAGTCAGTCCCTGGAGAAGGACATTGTGCTTGGTCATGCAGAAGAACATCAAACAAGAGGAAAGCCCTCAATGAGATGGATTGCCATACGCTTCAACATAATAACAGTTGTGAGGCTGGTGCAGGGCCAGACAGTGTTTCATCTGGATGTTCATAGGGTCGTTATGAGCCTGATGGCATCCACCTCCACCACCCCCACCAATCTATATACAGTCAAAGTGACAAGAGACATTCCAAAGATCAGATAGAAACCTGAGCGGGCAGCAAGCTTATCTTAATGAGGGAAGGATCGATGGGGAAAAGGAGAGTGAGAATGGTTACGCAACTTAAAGACTACTCAATGTCACTAATTGTACACATAGAAACAGCTGGATTGGTAGATGTTGTACTGTGTATATTCTCAACAGCAACGACACAATTGTAAGCACAACATTTGAAGGCCATCATTATCTGCATTACTATCCTGCTCCACTTCAGACATTATAAAATATAATGATTGGGTTAAACTCTTGTTTAATTTGATTGTCTGATCTTAGAAAACAACGATGGGACATCTTCTCCCATCTCAGTTTAAAGGCCTCAGAAATCCCATTCATATTTTTTGTTCTACTTTATAAACAAGATTTTTTTCATACATTTGTTGCCGAGATGCCTTTCTGAATCCAGACAAGGGAAAGATATCCAATAATAGAAATTTAAGAGGTGATCTCTTTCAGTTATTTTGTTTCTGTACTTTCTGTATGCAGGACTACACCCAATAATTCTGGACCATTGGAGATCTATCAACTTATTCATAAAGATATCTAAAAAAAAAAGCATTTTTTCATTTGATCTGTTCATTTTTTTAAAAAAAAAGTTCATTTGTCTTTATTTAACTTTTTGATTCTAGGTTTGTGTCTTCAACCCTTTCACAAGGATTTTCCCTTTCTTTGTCAGGAAAGCACACTGGATCCTGTGTCGGCCACATTTAGCATACACAGAACCACCATAAGCTTCGTCGACATATTTTTTGTTCTGTACAGCCTGCCCAGACCCCTTGGGGTTGGACTGGGCGCAAGCTGAGTTGGATGGTTGGCCAAAATTTCTTGTATTAAGGTACACACTTTTATTGCCAGGGGTTTGGGAGAGCCTAGTTTTGTTGGAGGCTGGACTGGAGGACGGTCTAGGGCTGTTGGTCAGACGCTGCAGCATTTTGAAGGTCTCCACACAGCCACCTGCAAGAGCAAGATAACTAACAACATCTACGGCCTCACGCAATACACAGGTTCTATAATCAAGGCTCAGCGATGCCTCAATAAGGTGTAAGGCAAATCAGAATGATACGAAGGAAGAGCTATAGAGATGGTGCCCCTCCTGCTCTCTTAGCAAAGCCAAAGTGATATACTAACAGAGTGAGCTGCTTCTTGGATCCCCTTAGGCCACAAAGAAAAAAAGCAAAAAACCAAAAAAACACCTTTAAGTCTATCATGGATGATAAATAGATTTAGCATGAGTGTCAGTGCTGATGGATTAGTGCTAGTTGCCTGGAGGAAGGCATTTGAGGACTCTTGAAGCTCTGTCCAGGATCAGCAGGATATCACATCATGATCTATTAACAATGTCTGCCATGGCTGAGGGGGTTGGAGGAGGCACGAGGGTAGCATTTTCCCCCCCAGGGTTTACTATTCTGAATTTATTCTTCTCAGTTACCTAGTCTTTTCAGCAGAAGATACTTGAAGGTTAGCAAACCAATACCAGGCTATGTTTGCTTTATTTTACCTGCATCCCATTTGAAGACTCTCATATAGATTTGCAAAACATTCTAAGTGCTCTTTTATCTTTTTTTCTGAAAAAAGAAACAAAAGAGTCTCTCTTGATAGTCTAAAACAGTGGTTCTCCACCTTCCTAATACCACAACCCTTTACTATAGTTCCTCTTGTTGTGGTGACCCCACAACCATAAAATTATTTTCATTGCTATTTTCTAATTGTAATTTTACTATTGTTATGTACTGGGTAGTCCCTGTGAAAGGGTCATTTGACCTCCAAAGGGGTTGCCACCCACAGGTTGAGAACCTCTGGCCTAAAATATTTACTTCAGCCAACAAATATATTGAGCACCTACTATGTGCTAGACATGTGCCAGTCAAAGATGGATGAGCATTTGCGAACCATTTAGTTTATTGAAAATATCCTTATTAAATTAAGTAAAATAAGTTAAGCCCCTCTAAAATTCCTAGAAATAGTTCATGCTCGATAAACTCAAATTTAAAGTCTTTTATAAGCAGAAGTTATTTTTTAATATGCTTACCATGTTTTGGCTGTCAGCATCTCTGTGCCTTCCCCACAGGAGGAAAGAAGGAAAGAAGGAGGAAAGAAGGAAATTCCCTGACGTGGTAGTTGAGAGATCCGGCCTTCGAGCCTGGCTTCATCACTTCCAAGCAGCATGACCTTGACACAGACCCTTGGCTAGCTCTAGTCTCCATACTGCAACTCTGAAGACAAGCACGAGTTCCCACCTAACCTCTGGGATGACGTGGGTCTGCTTATGTGACGAAAGGAAGCGGCTGGGATTTTAAAAGGCCGTCTGCCAATGCTTTCTCTTCCACCATCATAATAAAGTCTTTTGTTTAAAACTGAACAAAGGAGAGGCACAGGAATAGAGAAAGAGCCTACCTTTAATATTACCTTAAAATATTTCATATTTTGTGAGCCATTGTCTACGACTCAAGGAACCAATTCATCCAAAGGACACAGAGAGCAGAAGAGAAGGGTATTGCTCAGGTGCCCTGATAGGGATCACAATGGAAGGTGCCAGGTAGAAATGGAGACACATGTGGAACAAAACTCAAAATAATAAAGAAGACTAGACTTATGGGTCTCATGCGACGAGTGGGACCCATGAGACTGGCTCTTAGACCTTTCTTAGTCTTAAGCCTGTATGCCTAGACCTGCAGCTGCCTCAATGACCAACTTTCAGTTAAACAATAGACATGATTTATAAAGTGAACAATAGCCCTGTGAAGAATACACCCTCAGAACCATCAGCTTTCTGTGACCCACATGAAGTCTGAAGGCCCGAAAGAGCAGGAAGAAAGGGTGAATGGAAATGGAATATTTCAGGGTAGAAGTGAGAGAAGTCCATTTCATAGAAAGGGGATTGCGAAGAGCTCACAAGACAAATGTGGGTAAACTGTTGAATGAAAAAGCTAATTTGCTTTGTAAATTTACGCCCAAACCACCATAAATAAATAAAATGGAAAGCCAGCATTAAGAAAAATGTATTTTTGGGCTGAGCCCCGGTGGCGTAGTGGTTGTGCACGGGACTGCGGCCCACTGGGATGGAAGTTCAATTCCAGCTCCACGGAGCAAAGGCTGGGCCTCCTACTCCCACCACCTGAGGGCAGAGATGCCCCTCCCCCTCCCCCCCAAAAAAACAAAAGAAAAATGTATTTTTTAAATATTAAACACCAGGACAAAGACTATTGCATTATTAGGCATAGGGAAAAAAAAAAAACAAGCACTTGGTCCAACTCTGGACAGAGTCAAGTAGGCCTGAGTTCTAATATGGTTTCCTGCATCTACGAATTCCTTGGGATGTTACTTAAAACCTTAAAAATCTCTGTTTTCTCATCGATACGCTAGCGACAACACCAGCATCTGCCTTGCAGGGTTGTGCATTGAACTAGTCAATGTAAAAATAAATTAGCACATTGCTCAGAATACACTATTATTTCATATATTTTAGCCACTACTACATTGCTTGATAAGGCAGCTTGGGTAGCAAGAGGAAAATGACATTTTGCTATTATATATATTTTATTTTTATTATGTCTCACATTCATTAATAATTGATAAGTGGCACTTCTATAGCTTCCCAGTGCCATACACAACCAGCATTTTGGAAATCCCTAATATTTATGGGGCTAATTTTCTCACCTGGTCCTCACAGAAGCTCGTGGGATGGATGTGGATGTCCTGGGGAAGGGCACTGCGTGAGCCCGACAGAGCACAGATGGTGTGCTCAGGGTCACAAAGCTAAGAAGTGGCCACCTGCAAACCTGGACTGGAATTGAACACTTCTCATGAATCTTATGGCGATACATCACAATTCCCTTAGTTCTGTATATCCCTTCAAAAGAGCTCTTGGGTCCTTAATACATGAGAGCCTGGACCACCAAATTCAAAGGAAGGGTGGTGGTGGTCGTGGTGGTGTTGGTGATGGTGGGTGGGAGAGGCAAATAATTAAAAATAAAACTAACATCTCAGACAAATCCAATCAATTACTATTTACAGCTGTTTCTCTTCTTTGTCTTCGTCTTCAGGAAATTTGATCTAAAATGAAAAACAAAAGCCAAACAAGCCCTGAATGGGTAGGAAGGTTGTTGAGAGGGGCCCTCGGATTGCTTCTGACCCACAGTGACCCCACAAACAACAGAACCAAACTCCGCCCGATTTGGCACGAACCTTACCATCGTTGTCATGTCTTCAACTATAGGTGCAGCCAATGTGTCCATCCGTTTCATGGCGGGCCTTCTCTTTCACTCTTCTTTGCCATGGTGAGCTTTTCCGGGTACTGGCGCCTCCTGCTAACATGCCCAAAGTCAGTGAGTGAAGTAGGGCCATCTTCTCCTCTAAGGAGCCTCCTGGCTGTCCGAGACAGATGTGTTCACCCTTCTCACAGTCCGTCTTCACCAACACCACGATTCAAGGCATCAAAGCTCTTCTGCGATTTCCATGCAGACGAGGCAACTGAGCACCTCATGGCTTGGACCAGACAGACAAGGGGTCTGTCATGCCACGGTGACTTGTGTGCGACTGAAAGCTCTGTCCCCAGTGTCATAATACCAGCATGGTTGCCCGTGGTGGACAGCATATCTTCCAGTCTATTGCAGACTACGTTAGAACTTCCAGGCTAAGAAAATATTGGTAATTAGCTTCCAAGAAAAATGGTCCAGTGAGAACCTTATGAATAATAGTGGAGTACTGTCTGATTATATGTATTAATAGCAGAGTCGATAGTCTTCATGAGTCACAAGTAAATATTTGAATACACAGGCCCCCAAATAATAAAAGATCCTGGTTTGGTTGTGTCTTATTCCCAATTCAGTATTTCCTATGTTTATTTTCACCCGTCTGCATAACAGGACATGATGTGTGGAAATAGAAACAGACCGGTGTCTCCACGATAATTTTCAAGGTGGTATTGTTGTTGGTACTCTGGGGAGACCACCCTCCTATTCTGACGGTGGGCAGACCTCATTACCTTCAGAGCAACTCACTTATGATTAGTCTAGTGTCTGATCCCGGTGCCCAGACACACACATTCCTCCCATGGACTCCCCGGAAATTATTCACTCAAAAAGTGCAAATAAAGACAGAGTGAGGAGCCTGAAGCAAGCCAAGAGGTGTGGAAAATTCCAGCCTTGAATGAATTCATCTGGTTCCATCTTCATTTGCTTCCCCCTTGGCTGTTTCTACACTATTCAAGTAAGGCATATATACATATTTTTTTTTATTCAAGAAATGACAAAGGATAAATATGCTGTCTCCAGCTCTGCATTGTGATCG